>JAWWEQ010001578.1:0-63991 GCA_035583055.1 Torymus tubicola
CAAGAATATTCCTATTTTCGTAATATTTCTATTAAGTTTACGACCATTTGGCATACTGCATATCTTAAACAGCGCAGGCAATTTGGAAAAGAAGTGATATATACCAGAATTTTGAAAATTCTCGAAATTTAATCTAGTTATCCAGGAGCGCGGGCGCGCTCCGAAGGCAAGTATAGAAGAGCCTTAGGACGACCGCGCTACATATACTTTGAAATGGGTTCCCGAGAATTTTTGTGCATACTTTATATAAAATCATGTTTATATACAATTAGAATGTATAAAATACATCACAAGTACAATAAACTGATATGGACTTATGTCGTTATGTCGCGCACAAAATCTGAAAAATAGACTTATGTCGTTACGTTTTTGGTATATCGTTGCTTTAGGGGAATATTTTAGCTACTATTGATAGTGGCAAATGAAAAAGACTGATTTAAAGATACAAAATCCAAAGTTTTAGAGATTTTAAAAAAAATGGACTTATGTCGTTATGCCTCGGAACCACAGATATATAGAGTCACAATAGTTAAGCAGTTTCAATTTCCGAGTTTCTATTTTGATTTAAATGCAGAGGAGCTGATTCTCAGTCATCAACTTTTTGCAACATCACTGTAGAGTTTAAAAAAAACGTAAGTGATGAAAAATAATAAATCTAACAGAATTCAAGTGCATGGAAGTTACTAGTCATTCTTAAGGACATGAAATAGATAACAATAAGCAATAATATAACAATAAAGTTAAATTAATTGTAAATATCACAGTAGAGTTTCTGAAAAGATTTGTAATTTTAATCTTTAAATGTCCGTGCACGTGATTTCCCATTTTTCTTTGTAATAGCTGGTCATTTTCTTGACCATTTCATGAATATAACAGTTTAAATTTGTTTTTAAATTAATCTTACCGTTCCCGTCGGTCGTCACGCAGGACGAATTTACCTACATATGCATATATATACGAGTGGACATTTTCTCCTTTTTACAATTCAATGAGTGTGTGGGAGTTCGCGCCCAAGCTCTGGGTTATATGCGTTATTGCGTTTTATGCCAGTCATTTCACGCGTGTATGTGCAAACCGGTATATGCGTATGTGTGCCTATTACCACCGAATCTGAATAGACCTATACATATGTGCATGTATACACAAGAGAATGCGTACGCATATACGCAGACCTAGAGACATTAAACTAAGCATAGATTTCGTCCTCATTGAATTGCTAAAATTGTTATATATGTATATGTTGACCCTTATCTTATAAAGCTAATACATTAATTTTTCATTACTTATCAAGATAAACATTTTTAAAATAATATAAAATAATACTTCATGAGCACGGAAAAGAAATGCTTAATTAAGTATCAGTGTTTCTGAATGTTTTTTCTTATCTTTCTTCAAAATACAAGAACTGCAGTTCTGGATACAGAACAAAATACTTTTTTTCGTACAATTATAAATAATGATAATATTTATGTGATTGCAAATGAAGTTTACGAAATCTATTTTTTAATTAATATTTAATAGTTTTGAAAAAATCACTGTAATATATTTCTACATTAGTTAGCGAACAATAAATCTACAGTAACAGAAGAGTATTTGTTAAACAATTTAATCTTTCAGGATATCACACTAAACCATGAAATAAATTTAACTATATTGTGAAATTTATTTAATTTTAAATTTTTGTTGTGTAATGAAATTTACAAGTAAAGTAAAATCCGTAATCCATGCATTTTAGCTGCTCCCTTTTCTTTTTCGGTGCAACACAACAAGGTCAGTTTTTCAATTAAGATTTTTATGAACACTAAAAACGGTAGTACTTTTACAGATTGCTTGATATTACATTTTCAAATTGCATTTAAATCTAAGAAAAGTTAAACATTTCTTTTTATTGAAAAAAGTCGTAAAAAATATTTAATTATTTATGAATGGCTGTATAAAAATAAAGCACAGCTATGTAAACGCTAAGAAAGCAATTGCATATACGTGATATTTAGGTTAACACGAAAGTAAAGAAATTAATTTTCCATTATTTACGAAAGTTGATTTAAATTATTTTGATAAAAAATTTTTAGAATATAAAATTGTATATACAAGACTTATGGATGAATTAAAATTTATGGTTTTCTATGTTTTTCATAATCTTTAAAGTATACCTATATACATGTGCTTTTATGTAAAAATCGGTATTTTTAATGTTCTCCACTCTTTTCTTAAAACCGAGAACATAAGAAGGGGAACAATTTGTTAGAAAATGGTAGATTGTGATTCTACATATTACAAAATCCGTTTGTAAAAGAAAAAAAGTTAAATGATGGGCATACGAAAACAAATTTAAATTCTATTTTCAATTCGTAAAAATAGTGCATCAAATCAAGCAAAACATTTGCGTCTACTTTGATGCATGTTTTACAGCAAACTGCATACAATGAATGATCACTTAAAATAATTAAAGTGCATTTGATAAAACGGTTAAAAAATATAATCTATACTTTATCAAGTCTTCCACTGCGAAGATTAAAAAACAGAATCAATGTATACCAATGCCTTATATGGCATCTATTAACTTGTGAAAACATGACACAGCTCTTTTGAAATTCAAGGTTTCTCACCGCAGTCTCATTATATAAACAAAGCTGTTAGGTAGCGTAACGAACAGATCGCTGTCAGTCGTCATAGCGAAAAGACGAGATCGCGAATATAACACTGCAGTTGTATCGCTAAAAATCGAAAGAAAACATTTAGTGCGTTAACTCGAAAGTGAATACTCGAATTAAATTACAGTGATTACGCGTAGCAGGTGTTCTTAAAGTTGTGTGAATTTGTGGAATAAATCGAAGAAAATGAATCGCTGGAAAGGAAAAGTGGCCGTGGTAACAGGTGCTTCTGCTGGAATTGGACTGGCAACCGCACAAGCTTTCGTTCGCGAGGGTCTAATAGTCGTCGGTCTTGCTCGTAGAAAGGGAAAAATGGAGGTATAATGATTTTCGAATAGGTAAAAAAGGTCCTGTGAGGCTATAATTATTTTTATAAGTTTTGACTAATAAACAATTCATCTAATATTTTGCTCCAATATTCGTTAATATTGTTTAACAAATCGAAGTTGATCAGGTAATCAATTTTATTATGTTATTAGGAAGATATGAAGAATATTAAGGGTCCTGGCAAGTTTTACGCAAGGGAATGCGATATAACAAAAGAAGAAGATGTTAATGACACTTTTGAATGGATTAAAAAAACACTTGGTACTGTTAATATCTTAATAAACAATGCTGGGGTTTTACGTGAAGGCTCACTTGAAGGTAATGTACAGATAAATATTTACTTTTATCAAAGATAATTTAGTTTTTAAAGATTGTGGTATTAATTAATGATTATTTTAGACATAAAAATTGAAGAATTACAGTTTGTTATAAATGTTAATTTGATGGGCGTTATTTACTGTAGTAGAAAAGCTATAAAATTGATGAAACAAAATGGTGAAGATGCACACATTATAAATATAAACAGGTATATATATACTGATAGAAGAAAGTCAGATATACTAAGAATTAAAAATTAAAATAATTTTTTTTTACAGTATTGCGGGTCATATAACCCCTCGAGTACCAAGTAAAAGCTATAATGTATATTCAGCGACTAAATTCGCCCTAAGGTCATTAACAGAAACATTAACTCATGAATTACTCAATACTAAGATACGAACTTGCGTGAGTTTCTTTCTTGTTATTAAATACAGATTGTTTAACTTATTATTTTGTTCTAAAAAGTTATTATTTTTATTTACAGAATGTCAGTCCAGGAGTCGTAAAAACTGAAATATTTGAACAAGGAAACATAGATGCCACTTTTCTCAAGATGGTTCCTGCTCTCAACTCAGAAGACGTCGCCAATTCTATTGTACACGTCATTGGGGCACCACCGCACGTTGAAATAACTCAGTTAACTATTCGACCAAAGGGAGAAACATTTTGATCAATAGCAATGTTAATAGAAGATAGTCAATAGTGGCCAGTGACACAACTATTAGTAAAGAAGTATGAATTTGTTTTGAAGTAAATAGTGGAGAAATGAATTTGATGTTGATTTTGTATGTTTTTTGTTACCAAAATTCAGAAATTTATAA
Organism: Torymus tubicola; assembly: GCA_035583055.1. Lineage (NCBI taxonomy): Eukaryota > Metazoa > Arthropoda > Insecta > Hymenoptera > Torymidae > Torymus > Torymus tubicola. The sequence continues at coordinate 4,124 of JAWWEQ010001578.1, forward strand.
TAATTTTTCAATCTTACTTTTAATTGATGTTTGCCATACTTTGTTTTTTACTATATATTGAAATAATTCTTAAAAAAAAGTCGTTTATATTTTATATTACATATGTTACTATACAATATTTTATATATCTTAATACAAAATTTGTCTCTCTATTTTAGTGTAACCAAATCTTAAATTTTATTAATTTAATAATGTACATAACAATTACTATATAACGATTTTTAGATAATATATCGACCGATAAATTTAGTATAGCATTTACAATGTTTAGATTAGTTTATCACTGACATTCTCGACGTTGACATCTAAAATTAAATACATTAACGTCGCTGAGAAGTAGAAAGCAAGTCAGATGGAAGTTGTAACTCTCTAAGGGATACGCGAATATCTTGTTCGGATTAATACAGTTAATTAGTAAACGCGACCGACGCAAGCCGCAAGTTGGATTTCTCGCTCTGCTAATTAGCGCAGCTAATTTTCGCGCTCGAAGCTTCCTTCCTCTCTATATACAATACTTAAAATTTTCAAACCAAAAATTCATCCCAACTGAAAAAAAAATCACTGCAGTCTCGTATACCATTTTCAAACGGCTTCAAAACAAATCGTTCCAACCTTACTTCCATTCAGCAGCATTTCACGCAAGGACAATAACTCCTACTTTTCAAGAAATATAGAGCGGTTAGAACTAATTCACTCAACTCCCACACAGGTATATATGTACACCTCCCTTTACCAACTCTGTCCGAATTTTTCCTCATCCCTCACCTCGCAATGTCGTCTACCTTATACTACCAAGACTGTAGAACGACGACGACGTAACCGCGGGCCGGTAGTCGACGACGGGGCCCGGCATCATTAATCAACAGCCTAATGGTCGGAGGAGCATAAATCTGGGCCGATACACACGCCGAGTATTAATGTCCGTGGTTCTCTCTCCTTCTCTTATACACTATACACACTCTCTTGCAGTCTTATGTACGCCAGCGAAAACCCGTGTAGGAGGGAAGCGCCATTATGTAGATCCCGCGTGTATATACATATATACGCGTTTGTGTGTGTGTGTGTGTGTGTGTGTCTGTAGGCGTGGAAAGGTATATATACATATACACGCGCGTGCTGAAATGTGGGTAATGAAGGGACTCTCGCTCGCTTGGTTTTGTTCCTATACGCGAGCCACCGGCTGACTAGCTGCCGCTGGACTACCGCAATGACACGAGGCTTTCGCCTAGCGCGCGTGTAGTTAGCCAGCTATATAGACTATACCTACATATAGCTATGTAGGAACGTTGTGTCGTCGTCGTCGTCGTCGCTCTTGTATAATACCCTCTCTATATTTGTGCGCGTGTGTATATGGTTTATATACTTGGCGCCGGTTCTTGCGGCTTCTTGCATGTGTATATATAGATATGTGTATGAGTGTGTGTGCTTATAATGCCGACTGGAACACGCTGTACCGCTTTGTCGACGCCCCAGGTATTTAGCTCGATCGAATTTTGCATTTCCATTTTCGAGGGTCTGTTGGTTGCTGCTACTGCTGCTGCTGCTGCTGCTGCTGCTGCTAGTAGCAGTGGACGGGTATAATGCTGGTGAGCTAGTTGCGGATTTACGGGATTTCGCCTGTTTGTTGAACTAAAATGCGCTGTGTTTATTTGACCAACGCTGGAGGGTATGGCCATTTGGTAGTAGAACTGATGGCTGCGAGATATTAATGGAACGATAACGTTTAAAAATTATAGAAAATTTTTAATATATTTGTATAGAAATTTGGGATTGTAAGGGAAATTATTTAATATTGCTGTTGGGTATGAAAATTTTTCTCCCTTTTTTCATTACAAAACGTGTTTAAAACTGTTAATTAAGTATAATAAATCAATAAAGCACAAACGCCTACAGTAAGGCATGAAATATTTTAATTAAGTTTGCAAATTTTATTTTGTTCTTCAGCAAATTTTCTACATTCAGTCTCAATCGTTAAAAAAAATGAATAGACATAGGAATAAAATTAAAAAATACCCTTTAATCCAGAACGAATTTTCAATGTTATCAACATACTTTTTAAAAATCATCTCTAGCAGATACAATTTGACCAAAGCACCCTATTGGCTATAACAAAATTTCAAATAAAAATAGAACCCACGGCAAACCTCACAAACACGGCTGTAAATCTGCCGCACGCTAAGTGACCCACTTATACAGGGACCGAGACAGTCTCTATATAGCCCAGCCGTTCTCCGATAATTTCCAACAGACTATCAAAATATCCGTCCTCTAGTCCCTCTTTCTCCCTCAACGAATCAAGATAAGCTTTCATTCCTTTTGGACGTCGGTGGATATATACGCGATCCGAGAGGGTATATAAAAAAAAAGAAGACGAATCTCGCAACAACGTGCGTCGGGGGAAAATTCGATTGGAAACCAGAAAAGTTATATGGCGGAAGCGTGCGCGCGAGCGTAGACCAAAGTGTATCGAGTCTCCCAGGCGTACGCGTACGGGAGGAAGGAGGAGAAAACCCAGAGATGTAGTTGGCGCCGTAAGAGAAGCAAGGGGATGCTTTGCTACGCTGGTGGCGCTAGGTCAGGCCCGATAACTGTGTATTTGCGGAACACTTAAGGGTCGTCCCGTATAAGAAATTGCCGTGCGGGCATTTCACTTCGATATATATAGAGTGAGGAAGAAGAAGAAGAGGAGGAGAATGGAGCCTATATGGTCTTGGGGCCGAGGGATGATATGCTATATACACACGCCTACTCGCTCTCTTTCTTCTCTCCGTGTTTTTCTTCCGATTTCGTTTTTCAGTACGTGCGGGAGCAGCGGTCTCATTGGTCGTAATTACTCAATTAAAGAATTTCATGAGGGACTTCGCGTGGACGCACGGTCACGAGGTTTTCTTACGTTTATTTTAATGATGAAAAGAAGAGTTGACAAATTTTTTTTTTTTATTCGCAGTATAGTTTTTGGTGAGATGTACGTTCATTCTCATAAAGTTCTCTGTATTCGAGATTTCTTTCGATTGGAAGAAAGTTTAAAAAGGAGATTATACTTATTGTAGAGTAGAATAACAATTTTAAGTTTTTACACTGCAAATGTACTTGTAAAAGAAAATTTAATTGATCTCTATCTCAAATAGCAGAAAGTTTTCCACTTGCGGTTCATTAGCATTGAAATCGGTTTTATATATTTACATAATAAATATTAATTTTTAATAAGTTTAATTTGAAAAAAAAATTATTTACTTTATTAAAACCCTTTAAGCTCATTTAATTAATAAATAAACTATTCTCAAACAGAAACTGTTATATACATATATATGGAAATATGTGTTGCTACACGCATAAGTATACGCATAAGTAGCTTTTACCAACGTCACCCGCACAATTCGCCGTCAGATCGATTTTCGATTCTGCAGCTTATACTTCCAAAAGGCATTCACGCAAAGCATCATACGCTAAATCTCGCCAGCCTTCCTCTCTCTCTCTCTCTCTCTCTTTCTTGGAGAGTTCCCATCTGAAGAAAAACTTAGCGACGCGAGAAAGGCGGGAGGGTCTTTGAGAGTTCGACTATATACACTCGCAGTTCTCGCTCGCGATTGAAATTCAAATGCCCCGTAGGCGGTTAAAAAGAAGGCAAAGACGCTTCCTCTTTCTCTCTCTTTTTCTCTCTCTCTCTCTCGCATATAAGCGATATCCGCGGTAGTATCTGACGCCCTAAAAGTCATCGTCGTCGTCGTGCTACACAGTCAGAAAGTATATTCCGACAATAGTTTAGAGTCTCTATTGTAGCGAGGAGAGCTTCGGAAGAAGCGAATGCACTTAGCACTGGAGACGAGAGAGGGAGAGAAAAGATCGCACGTTAGGATAAGCCGCATTACGCGAGGTCAACGAAAGACGAAACTTCGTCACACACACACACACGGCCGCTCGGTTTTCGTCAATGAAAATTTATGAACGAATCGCAAACGTGCTCGTGACGGGTGTGTGCGCGTGTATAGATGTACATTATCGACTTGATCTGTCACTGAGTGGTGAGCCATTCATCTGTGATAGGTGAAAGAACTGTATAGTTACGTAGGTTTTTGACAGTTTGTACAATGGAAACTACGTATGTTTTATACTAATTTGTGCGGTGGCGAATAAAATCTCAATAAGTGACGAACGAGCTGTTATACGTATATATACGCTTTTGGAAAAATTAACATGTCAAATCTCATTATTGAGTCGAATAAAAAGTTTGTTCCAACTTTTCTAAAATATATATATACTTAATACTGAAACTTGTATCCGTAACTTAAGTCGTTAAAAAGTCGTTTATTATACGGAATTCGATACGTACTATTTTCTTTTTATTTCAAAATCAAATTTTCAGGAAACTATTTTGAGGCTATATGATTATACACTTTTATAAGAATTCAAAGATTTATCATAAATTTTTGACATTCCCACGTATAAAACAAATATTTTACATGGAAATTTCAGTCTTATTCTATATTCCATTTCAAGATCAGTTTTTGATACTAATTAAATAAATATTAATAAATAGTAATTGTTAAATTAATTTAACAATTAATTTCTGAAATAGCTAATTATTTTACATTCTTTTCGTTTAGCTACATTTATCTATGGTATAATGTAAGTAAAACATTTATCAAAAGTATAATCATCATACTAACTACAATAGAGTTATGATAAAAATTTAAATTTGCTATATCTAATATTTTGCAAAGACTTATTTCTTTTCCGAAAATCGATTTTGAATTTCCCGTTTAAAAACGAAAAACTATTTACCTCCGTCATAAAATTGCAAAGATTGGCGTTTAATTTCCGTTTCAGATGCCTAATAGGTATTCATCAAATTCTTTGCACTAAATATATATCGTATCAATAATTAATATTTTTATCTAGTCTTTCCAACGTTTTCGCTCCAACAATATCGATGAACAAGTATGAAGAAAAGATTATTCAAGGATTTCTGACATGTGTCATGAGAATCCCGAAATGCAATACTAGTAAACAAGCTCTGATGGCGAGATTATCTCCACTCCTCTCTATAATGCGGGGTAATTATACGAAGCGAAAAGCGTAACTGCATCGATGAAGAGTTGGCCAGCAATTATCTGTAGCGTGATAATCGGATAATTTTCCGGCCATTGATTTTCCAATGTTCACTGTCAGATTATGCTTTCGTCACATATGATTAGTCTGCTGAAGATTTCCACGATGATGTTGTAACCTTTTGTCTGTCTTTTCTGTGTTTATTCGAATTAGTCACGATTATTAAAGGAAAACCCAGAATTCAGAGAATAATATTCTCTTTGTAACCATCATATTATCATATTTCTCTTATATTTCATATAAAATATCTAATATTGATATTTTATCAGCTTTTTAAATCTCGACAAAGTTTACAATATATTAATAAAAACAGTTATACTACACGAAAATGTTAAATTAAATTATATTAAAAATACTTGCGTGCTTCAAGTAGCGAATGATATTTTTAATAAATAATATGATGACGAAATCTTTTAAAATAATCATTTTTTCATACCTACAACATTCTGCTTTCTGACTCTTCCTTTCTTGCATTATTATTATGCTAAAAGTCTGGGGATGTCAATAGTTTAATATGTAAATATTACGTATTACAAACTTAATTTTTATTCTTAGATGTGTTCAATTAAACTTTTATACACAAAATATTTATTTGAAATATCAATTCTTTTATGAGGTAGGGAAGTCTAATAAAAGCTAGGAGAAATGAATAGAATATCCAATAATCAGAAGTAGATGAGAAATGAAGTGAATCAGACCTGTTCTAATTCACGATTTAGCATCGTTTCCATATAGATAATGATTAAAACATTAGTTTAAATAATATCTTCATTCCCAAATTTTATGATTTTTAGTTATATTTAATATTTTAAATTTTGTTTAACTTACGTACGAAGTTTCATCATTCACGTAACTCACCTGCAACATAAAAGAAAGATAAAAAATAAGTAAAATTCATTACATATAAAAATCTCAATATAGTTTCTAGCCATTATTTAGACTATATATTTTATCTGTATTAAGTGTTTATTCGTTTTTCGGAAGTTTGTAAAGCTTAGTTAGTGCGAGAAAGAATAAAACACTAAAAAGAGGTGAAGAATCGCGAGTGCAAAATCTGGGATTGAGCATAAATCTGAAAAGAGAAATACTAAGTTTGAATGTGAAGACTTATTGTTATCCATTTTTCTTCTTTACCCCTTTAGCCATTTTTCATTCTTAAAGTAAAAGCCATTTCAGTGATTAACGAATGCAACGAAAAACGACAGCTTAATAAATTCTGGAAAGAACGTATAGCGTATAATATACTAATATCACGCACAATTTAAAACAATTTTTAATCCTCCTGAATTTTCATTACAGAAATTTAACTATCCATTTAGAAAATTTCACTTGTTGAATCAAGACAATCCTGACAGCTATCCAAGACCAAAGATTAAAAGCCCGTACAAACGATCGAATGGCGAGTCACGATCACCCAGATAGATCAATGACGTTCACACATTCTCATACACCGCACATATCATCCTCATCATCATCATATCATGCCTCGCGAATCGGGCCGAGTGTTTCGCACCAGCCCTTGGTGCGAAAATGGACAATCCGTGTGCAAATAATCTGCAGGCGGCCGTCTACGGTTGTATGTACGCTCCCATTGTACTCTCTTTCGATACGGCTCATCGAAGGCCCAGATTGTAAAACGCGGCTCTCTTGTGGGGAGGGCTTACGTGCGAATAATTCTTTTCGAGTATAACGTGAGGAGAGTGTGTGTGAGAGAGAGAGAGAACGAAAGGAAGAGGATGAAGAAAGTTGCAGAACAGCCTGCACCTGGCCCCCATTTTGCTGGCCTTCTTCCATCTGGAGAGGATTTGCGCTCGCGCGCGTCCTCAAGGGAGAAGAGAGCTTGAAGCACGCGATTTCCAGCTTTTTTGTTTTAAACTCGTGCTGCTATAGTAGCAGTAGTAGTAGTAGTCTGATGCTCTTGAGCTTTTTTCCTCAGTGCAGTCGACGCGCGACGATTGTAGCAATTTTTATATCCTGGGATTCACGGCTTGTTTCAATTGTCTAGTGGTGGAACTGGCGAGCGTAAGTGATAAGGGAAAAACAATTTTGTTTTGTGGAAAGTGATGTTGTAGGTGGGGATGAAAAAGGTAGAAAGTCACTGCTGTTGAGAGATGAGGTTCTTATTTTACGGTACTTTAATGATCTTGAGTAAATTCTCGTATTTACAAGAATTTTCATATTTTAATCAGCTCTTTAGCATTACATTAAGTAATATAATACAAAATTGTTTACATAAAAGAGTATTAATGCAATTGATATACTTTAATCTTCGTGCAAGAGATTCGAGTGTAGGTAATTTTTATCAATTGAAACTTAATTTCGTGGATATTTTTAATTTACTCTATTCAGCTATTTGATGGAGAACTTTTAAATTAATTTAAAAAATTTTCTAGATCGAAAAATTATATATCTATAGAAATAATTTTTCGTCGCAGGCTACCGCGCTGCGCGAATTTTCCACCCGGCCGAGTGAGAATCCTGCGCGCGTCGTCTAAGGAAGAAGCCTATTTGTGACTTTTATAACGTTGCACGAGAAGAGGGAAGAAAAGACAAAAATTTTTAGCGGCAAGGGAAAAGAAGACGGCCGCTCTTTTGTACGTGTCTCTGTCGTTGTACTCCCGACCATGTGCGTCATAGTCCGTAGGTCGTTATAATTGACTCTCTTATTGGCCATTCAAGAATATACCTTTCGAAAATTATATCTTCCCCCATTGTTACCTAAACTGTTACTCGCTTTTATTTCAAATCTCACTATTCATTTTTGACATAAAAAAGGTTATTATCATCTTAAATGACACCAAACGATGCCTATACCGTTTATTCAGGTAACAGATATATATCTAATTAATTTCTTTGACAATGGATCCTTTAATTATTTAATACTTCAAAAATTTTATACGTTTTAATTATTTCCATTCCACTTTCACGACACTCTCGCACCCATTACGTTATATTTTGCCAACACAGGTCCGGGTAAAATGAACCCCGCGCGTACCCAACTATAACTTGAAATATTAATAGTCGAACAACACCCATAACGTTATAAACCCGCAATAATACACGCGCGAAGGGCAATATAATATCCTTTCCATAAACACGCGCGCGCGAGTGCTATATACGAGTAATGATAAAATGAGCGCGCCCAGGGTACGTATTTCGGTAAGTGACCAATATTTATGGCGCAATCGCATAGGGAACCACCGCCCATATATATATATATATATATATATATATATATCTACGAAGCACATGCACATACTATATTTGCACGTTCGGTACGCAGCGGCGGTATACGTTAATACGAGTCTAATCTAACTTTAACCAATAAACGTAACGTAGTAGTAGCGACGACGTTACACGAACTCTCTATATACCTCTATATACGTACAAAACGAATCACGACGGCAGGGTGTGCGCATGAAGTAGGTCGCGAGACTCTGTTTTATATGAAATAATATAGTGCATGCCTCTCGCAACGATGCGTGTGTGTGTTTGTGTGTATGCAGGCGACAAGTGAAAAGAGGGGTATTTTCGTGTGGCGGTGTAAGGGGTGAGTGTATAATGCTCGCATTTTTTTTTCGTTTATAGCGAAACGCTTTGTCGAATATGTGCAGCGTTCACGCAGCGTCTAATTTATACGTGTATATATATTTGTTTATCGCTTTGTGACAACGTGTTTATACGTATATATACACACACATACGTACATCAGGCTTCCTTTCTGTAATTTAATTTGCTGAAGCTAAAACCTCGCATATAGTATATCGTACACGAGGAGGAAGAGGAAAAAAATAGTTTATAATGAATTATGTTTTCATGCACTACTTTGCGGCAGCGGCTTGTGAGTATATAGATGTATAGCACAGAGCGCGTCGCTCGCAACCCCCTGCGGCGCGGCCGTTGTATACACGACGAGTGTGTGACGTCAAAGTAAAGTTCAAATTTTATCATATACCGCCGCACGTTAATTGATTTCGTTAACCCACTTTCCGTCATTTGTGATGCGTGCGGCTCTCTGCGAGTGCCGCACTGCTATATTAAAAATATTTTCCTCGCTCATATAGGGGCTGTTCAACTTTTTATTCGGACGCGGGGAATTTTTCGACGTTTCGAAAAGTAATTTGTTTCGGTCGTATTACCGTGTAAACGTTTTATAAACCCGATACTCTTGATCGAATGACCCCGGGATGTATATTTTATACCAACGAAATTCATTAAATTGATGCAATTTTATACGTATGTGTATATATATATATATATAGATAATTGGGTTGGTTCTCGCGTGTACGTGAGAGAAAAACAAATCGAACGACTGAGAATATAGAACTTATCGTAATGAAAAATTGATGGTAAAATATATAGAAATCAGTTCGAACCACGCGTCGGCGACAAAAGCGTCCCGGGAGAACAAAAGGATTTACAAAGCTCTCGTATACATATATATAATAAATAAAACAATAAAAAAAATACCCGCTTATAATATACGCGAGTGGAAAGAAACGCGCGGAAATATATAAAGCACACGAAAAGAATGTACACGCGGGGCGTGCGTTATAAAACGAGCACGATTAGCCCAATAAATCCACCAATTTTCATATCCGTTGAATTACGACGACGTATATACGCGCTCGCGCGCGGGAGGGACACTTTAATGTTGCACATTTGCATCATTCAGCTGAGAAATAAAACACATTTGCGCCCGAGAGAGAGAGAGAGAGTGGAAGGGAGAAAGGCGCCGCATATGCGCGACTCCTTGATGCGGGTGATGAGAAAAAAAGCGGAAACGTCCATAACGACGCGACGGCGGCGGCGATTCGAGCACATGCCCTCGTAATAGTAGTAGTCGTAGTATAGTAGCTCGTGGGTCGTGATTGATGGCCGCCGCCTCTAACGGCCAGTTATTTTCATTAATCGGATAATCAGAGCGAGTGTATTCTGTATACGTGTGCGTGCGTGTGTGTGTTTACGGCGGACGGACGGCGCGCGATTCCTTCGTTTCAATTTTTAATGTCGCTTCGAGTTGATGCCTCTTCTTCTTTTTTAATTTGATGATCTCGTACGTTGGGATTAATCAGGTTTGGCAATTAAAGAAGCGACGTAAAAATAATTATGCGTTGTATAATGTGCCGATTGTTGTGAAACGCATGACAGCACACGCGTAGGATGAATTGATTAATCATATAATGAATAGTGGGCGTATGATATTTTCATTTGATATTTGTATAAGATATAATTGATATTTGTATAAATATAATTTAAAATAACTTCAATTAACAATCAAGCCCACTTTGATTTAAAATATAAAACACTGTGATTGAAGTCAAAGGTTATTGTTACGACAAACATATAATAATATAATAATACGTCAATAAAAAGTCGTTTGAAAATGTTTACCAAACAAGCGCTTAACTTTTATAGACGGCGAATAACGTTATAAACGCGCACACGTGTGCGTATGAGAATAATCAATATCTATTTGTTTACTAACAAATTTCTAGCGTGTTTTTTTTCTCTGCGAGCTCCAATCGGTACCTGGTAGCAATATTTAATGTTAATCAATGTAAATGCACGGTTTATCCACTATACAGTCTCAGCTTGTGAACCATTGATGTTTTCATGTTATACATAATTCAAACATCGTACGCACGTATAGCTGATTTGCCGATAGACTATAAATAACTATATATATCGAGATGCTTTATAAATAAGCGATGCGTGCGGTCTAACAGAAAACAATTTCATTCCGTACGTCGCGTTAATGAGCCTGGCGATATTAAGTAATAATTTCGAGAAGTTTACGAGCTGCACGAGTACTGCGTCATGTCAAAAATACCTGACGATCTCATCCGTATACCGTAAAATGTCATTTCCTTATTAACTTTATATTAAAACTTATCAAAAAATCTCAAATTATTAATTGTAGTAATAAAGTTTTCTACGTGTTTGTTACTCTTGAGTTAATATTCATAATTCTTCTTTCACGTGTATTGCAGGCCTTCGTAACAACATCAATTAAAATATTTATCAAATTATTACAACCTTGAACCCAAACACTATTGTATAAGAATTCTATATCACCTTAAATATAAGCAAACGCAGGCTTTACTTACACTTCATTTGCCTCTTTGGATTTCAAATCAAATTCCAATTTTTATTCAAACACGTCGCTGAAGCGCCAATGCATCGAAAATGCATCGCGAAATGCAGGTAGAAATATGCACATAGTAAACGCGCGAAGAGTGGAGAATTCCACGCACACACAGACACACACATATATACACGCACGCATGCATGCACCAAGAACTCGATATATTTAAAATCTACGCGTGCGCCGCGCGCGTACGCTTATATACGTGCCGGACCATTTCGCGTAATGAACGAAACAATGTCGCTCGCTTGCGAGCTCGGAAAAACGTATATCCCGCGCGATGATGGTGGCACGCTCGGCAAAATATTCGCCTCTCTGCGAAATAGAAGTGCGAGTGTGAGAGAGAGAGAGAGAGATAAAAAGACAAAGCCGTAAAGAACACGTTTAATATTCCGGAGGACGTTGCGCGCGCGATCGACTGCAAATCGCGCCATTATATCGAGCGAGAAGTCGCATTGTTCGCGTTATACGCGGCCTATCCCCCCGCGATGCGCGCGAGGTGTCCTAATACGCGGGAGAGAGAGAGAGAGAGAAGGCAACGTGGCGCCGAATAATTGCGCGTGGCGTCGTCGCTCTTCGTTCTTCGTTGTGTTGTTGAATATGATTCAGCGGTTTTGGTGGTCTCGCATAGGGACGTTCGAATTGTTATTTGACGATTATTTATGAGAAGGAAGGAATGGAAATTGTACGCTTTTGGGGCGTTGAAGGAATATTTAAGAGTGTATATTGATCAAATGTGATTGTTAGAGGTGTTAGGTATCGAATTTTTCTCTTTATTGCGTGAAAATCAATGTTTCGTCGAAACAAATTTTACTTTATCAAGTTTCTCATATATAAAAGAAATAGGTTAATCGATCAGTTAAATAAATGACATATTGCGTGGCATATTTTATTTACTTTCTTCTAAATTTTAATTCTTGGTAGGATTACTTTTTAATAAAAAGCGAATAATACTCGAAAAGTATCCAATATATTTAAGATTCATTTGTACAAAGAATAGATAGCTTTAAATTTTCGTAGAAAAACTTTATGGTCGACGAATTTCAAAATGTTAAAAATTATACAAACAAATTGTAAGGAAATCTTTGCTACAATTTTAAAATTTTTTTCGTTATCAACGTACGCATGTAAAACTCCGTTTATCCGTCAAGTTTTTTTTATAGTATACAGCTATTACCTACTTTATCCGCAAAGTCCTTTATAGCTTATGTGGATGCTCGAATAAGCCGTTTACCAGTGTAGCGTAAACTTTTTGTGGACAGACGCGTGGGAGAATACATACGGAGTATAGTCCGTTCCGAGCTATAACAATTTTTATATTCCCATACATTTCATCCATTTTTGCGCGCTGTACGTTCTCTCTTCCAAGTTGCTAGTCAAACTGTACAAATATAAATATATACGTAGTATAGGATTCAACGAAAATCTAATAACAGAATGCTGGAGATAGAAAAAGTTACGCGTTTTAGTTACCGAGAAATTCGAGTACGATGTTGAAAAATATGTTCGTGGAAACAAGGGTCTGATAGAAAAACCTTTTGTTATACCATGACGTAAATGCTTTCTTTTAATTAAAAATTAATAAGAAATAACTGGCGGTATAAAAACAGTTAATTTCTACTCTAGAATTAAAAATATTATTATCCCATTTTCCATATACCAACACTAATCTATCATCTTTTTCTAAAAACCAATCATTATTATCTATTTTCTTGGCATCTACGACGTAAATACAATTTTTCTTCATTCAGCTTGATGCAAAATGTAACTTCCGAATTGCATTTGATTCTTTCTCTTCTCTCTTTCTTCATACACATTCGCAAACTGCGAAAGCATTCCCCGTTAACGCTCGATTACCTCGTGACGATAAATATTCCTTACACTCGATACATTTTTCAACGCGTGATGTGCTTCGCGGCGTAAGGGCAATTTTTCCCGGACGCTTTTCTCCCCGTGCATCCTAATAATTATTTATAAGCTTCAGCTGTGCATCGACGTGTAAAAAGGCAGATGCGATGACGAGCGAGCGTCGTGTCGCGTCGCGTCGTCTTCTCGCTCGATTTTCATACTTTGCGCGCGAGTATAGAGGATGAAATTCACCGATGGGTTATAACACGAAGATGCGTGAGAGCTCCTCTCGTGTTTATAATAGACAGAGAACCGTTGTTTCGTGTCTGCACGGAAAAACTTTTACCCTTCGTACCTTCATATCTCTCTCTCTTCGTAACCTCTTGCTTCTGTATAAAGGTTCACTAATCCCTGTCAAAGTTCTATCGCTTTATGAGTATACGTGGTAAGTGCGTGGGACTAGTGTGCGTGTCTACGACCTCTTTATCTTTAACGATAGACGTTGGTTCTTACGATCTCATATTTTTCCAACTTTCTAATTGTATTTTCTGCTACTTGTATCTTTAATGAACCAGTCAATCACTAATTCATTCTCTATTTGTGCAGTTGTAAATATCTAAACTAATAACAAATAATTTTTTTAAACTGATTGATAAAGTATAGTCAATATGTTGATGTAATGAAATACATTAATTAATTTTGTATTTCATATGAGCGTTATTTGCAGTAATTATACATTCAGTAACGTAGCCATTTATTTTTTCAGCGTTATACTAAAACCTTAAGAAGATAAAATTTATTAAACATCAATTTGTTAAAGACTTTATTTTAGTATAGGATATTTTTTATATTAAATAGTTCACTAATTCACATAAAGGTCTTTTATTAAGTATCATATTTCTTTGTCAGAGTTATCAGATCCTTGCACAAGTATATCAGAATGTAATTGTAACAATACACGCCTGTCGGGTGTCTCTCAAAGCTACAGAATTCAATTGTTAACATATAGCGTCAACGAGTAGGAAAGGCATTGAATTTCTCTAAATTCAATAAACGAAACGAATGTTGAAAAAGACAATTAAAATTAATGTAACTAAACAATGATATTTATCGTTAAACATTACTCATTAAACGCTGCTTAAAACTTTAATTTCAAACAAGTATATGTTCCCCCATCATTAATCCTTTATTCTGTAAAAGTTTTCACATCCGCATCTTCCAAAAATACTTTAACTTACCCTCACGATACCACTCGTACACTTCAACACACCCTTGTCCGCACAATAATTACCAGCAAGTACCACCTCGACCTAACCCAACCCAACCCTCCCGAAAACCGTGCTTTACTGCAAAAATAACGCGTCGTCCGCTCGTAGGGCGTATAATCAAGTGTCGCTCGTCGACGCCTGATTAGACTCTTAGCAAAGGCTGCTGCTCTTCTCTGTCTCTCCCTCTCTCACTCAGTCTCTTCTGCTCTTAGTACCCGTTAGTACCAGCGGTTTACTCCCCTGCAGTCCTTTTCTCTCTGTTGCTCGCTGGGCGAACAAATTCTCGTTAGCCTCTCCCTTGACGGAGTGTTGCTCTTCGTTACTCGCGGAAACAGCTCCACGTGCACACATACAGCAGCAGTAGTAGTAGTAGTAGTATATAGTCCGTCGGGTGTGGCTATGTGTCTACGCGAGGCTTACTACTACGCAGCTTTCGACCGAGAGGATTTGTCACGTGCAATCGTGTTAAGCAAAAACGTATAACTTTCGTGCGTCCGTGTTTTTTAGGGTAACAAGTAGGTTACCATATATGTAACGTATAATGTTAACAAAAAAGGTGAAGGACCTACAGCACACCGCCGTTTTACGAACGAGATTTTCATTCGCCTCCTCTTCTCTTGTTTTGTCATCAACGAAGGGATATTCGAAGAAACCGAATTCAAGCACTGCCCGCGCGTGTATACCGTAATCGCTTCCACAACATCCTCACTCTCTCTTTCTCTCTCCCCTCCTTTTCATCTCCTCTTTTCCCAGCCTCCCTCTCTCACTATAAACCGCGATTTCTCTCCACACACAGCTGCGCCACAAGGGGTTCGTTCCATTTCACCCTCACCCTTCGGACTGAAAAGCAGCCCCTTTGACTCCGATGCTGACCGGGGCGCGAAAACCGAGCAAGAGAAAAAGCCAGGGGGCCGATAAGAAAAAGGTCGGAAAAACCTTCCGCCACCACCACCACTACTAATGCTTCGCTTTTTTCTTTACGAGCTAAGAGTACAGTTGTAGCTCGCTCGCGTGTCTTTCATTATTAAATTTCTGAGGGACGAGGGGTTGAGTTCAGTGAGAAGTGTGTGTAGCAGCGCGTCGAGCCGTAAAACGGAAGTGGCGCGTTCAGCCGCGAGGGAACCTTGAAAGCGCCTCGCACCGTAACGAGCTTTTATAGTGGGAGAAGCGTGGTATATATATACATGTACATAGAGACGTGTACAACGACGGTTGTGTGCAGCTATGTGATGGATTCAGCTTAGCGTGGTTGAAAAATTAAGATTTCCATTAGACGCGACGCGAAACTGCGCGATCGTTAAAATACACGCCCACGCGCGAGTGATAAATCTCAAGTGCGAGGAAACGGTACCGCTAATTGTATATAAAAAAAGCATGAACAACAACAATAACTATCTTATTTGCTAATTTTTTAGATAAATATAACTATACGTTTATCTATATATATATACATAAAGCTTAGAATTTCATTGAACCGACACTTTGCATTCCGTATCGCGCGCACGCATCTGCCCCCGGCATCACAACCACCACGCGAATAATCTGCGTCGTCATTAACACCCCTGTTTGTTCGGCCGCGAGGCAGTAGCAAGAGAGGAGGAGAGGAAAGCGTACGAGGCTGCCTATATATATATGCGCTTCTCGCTTTGTGCGTCTAATCGCCATTCGGCATCTCTTGGAGGCAAGTAAATAAGTCAAGGTCTGCCGAATGGCTTCTTGAAGAGGGATAGAGAGAGAGAGAGACTACTCACTGATAAAACGAGACGCGCGCGCATACGCAGGCGTTTGTATTATGAAATGCAGTCAGCTTCTCTCTCTCTCTTTCTCTGTGTGTCTGTGCGCGTTGTTTTGTGCCTGCGTTGCATCAAAGGCATGCGCGCGAGCTTAATTATATTTGATGTCTCGCGGCGACTTATGTCGAATTTTTTTTTCTCAGTAGTAGCTGATTTCGTGTATCAGAATGCGATTACGGTGATGATAAAGAAACGATCGTATCTTCGGTATTCATAAGCTCTAGAAGCCTAATGTTGAAGTGAAGTTTGCGAATGGAAATTGTTAAATTATAATAAATAAATATGTAATGGCATTTATAAAATATATATTAATCGATAAAGTGTAAGAGCAAACAAATATACCAGCACTGCTTTACCTATACAAACTACTATACCATTTCCGTCTCCTAACTTTTACCGAAACCCAATATATATTACGTTATAAATATTAAAAACAGCAACAAATTCGTTAAGCCTCTTTTTACAGAAGCGCTCCCACACTTTGTCGTCGGTAAAAGTTTTCAACAGAACTACACGGCGACTGGTGGCCCTTGCACTCTTTTTCACTCTCAATCCTTTCATAAATCAGAGGATGCATAACGGTGAAAACTAATTGCGCGATTTTACCGTGTCGTACAAACGCTCACACGTTCTCAACGCAACCGGAAAACGCAACACAAAAGTAGCATCGCACCAGTACAGTAACAGCTAAAAGTTGCCAATAGCTTTCATCATCATTTTTCAGCGCTTGTGCAAAGCATCAGAGGGCCCCGAGCCAATTCCATCGACAGAAAAGCTTTCTCTCTCTCTCTCTCTGTCGTATAAGCTTCAGTCAGTCGCTATCCAAAGAGCACACGCGCATAAAGCGTGTTCGCTCAAAGGACACACACATAATGTTGGGTAAATTGGGAATGGAAAATCAACAGGAGGATTTTCCAAGCGCGCGCGCGCGCTCTCTCTGGCCTTCTGCGCACTGAAAACCCTTGAACTATCTAAACTCCGCGGGGGAGAGCAAGCGAGTGAGCTAGAGAGAGAGGGAGGTGTGCGCGCGTCCTTCTCTAAGGGCAGTATCGATTTTACGGGGCTCGCGCTCGCTGGATGTATGTGTGCGTGCGCGACTCTCGTATTTCGCTTCCGCGTTGTTCGTACGTACATACGTACGTGTACGTGGGTGGCTGCGTGGTCGCGGCTGCTGCTGCTGCTGCTGCACACACGTGAAAGCCTTGGCAAGGTCGCGCAGCAGTATAGCTCTGCTCTCTCTCTCGTCCTATCTCGAGGGCCTATGTATGTATGTGTGTGTATATATATATAGTGGCAAAACTTCTCACCGGCCGTTGTAAAGTTATATATATCAACTACTGCGCATATGTGTATATACATATATACATGGGTTACATGCACGTTTTCCACCCTGGTCTTTAACAAAAGTGACTCTGCAGTAGAAGCAGCAGTGCTATCATAACCCCAGTGGTGGAACGTCGTGTACGCGCGTGGGGAGTAGAAAGGGAGAGAGAGAGAGTATATACGTGAGGCGAATACATTAGCCACCGCTGGCTTCTCTGATTGAGGTATTACCCGGGGAGATATGGGGCTGGCTGACTGCCTCCTGCTTCCTCGAACGACTCTCCCACTCTCTCTCTCTCTCTCTCACACACTCTTAGTGGCAGTACTATATGCTCTATATTCGCGCCGATTTCCACAGTACTGCTTTTTCCTCCCACCAATGATATTTTTTATACCTCTAGCCGTCATTCCGCACACGCGCCGTCCGGCAGGCTGTTATTCTTCCATTTTCGCGTTCTTATTTAATTAACCGGACGGTTTTTTTTGTACGCGGTACAGTGTAGAAGGGATATATAAAAGGGAGAAAGAGAGCGAGAGAGAAATTGTTCGTGAGAAACGAGCGGCAGAGGGGAGGTGTTTTTCGCTGGATACGCTGATTTTTCGGGGAACGCTCCTTGCGAGGAAGATTAATTTTAAAATATTCTCTCTCGGTTCCTCGTAAGGGACTGGGATGTAATTCGCGAAGTGAATTTTCTGGTATACGTTCTGAATGAAATAAGAGAGTATTATAGGAAATTAATGCTTGAGAGGTAAAAATGTGAGAATGAAGGATTTGCATGGTTTGCAAAATTTATCAAAAATACAGGAAAATTATATATATATATATTTCGATTTTACACTCTGTTACGAATAAACATTTTTGCTAGAGCTTTGTATTTTTCTTGCGGGTCGTTAACTCTTCGTTCCACTCAATCTCTGTTTTTTCTACTTTATTCTTGCGCTTTCGCCTGCGCTTATCTATTTTATCTGTCCGTCCTTTCCCGCTCGTTTCTTCGTTTACTTCAGGCTCGAGGTCGGTGTATACACATTCGATTGATGTCGTCTTTCCCGGGGCGTTTATGTGCCATAGTACTATTGCGTACGTGACATCATAATGATGATTGATGATGAAAGAGTATACCGGTGCGTATATGTATGTGTGTGTGCGTAAATGTACGCTTGTGCCAGATATTTTTTAACGCTGTTTCCTTTTTCAAAATACTGCTGATTTCTCTGGGAATTTATCATTAAATGTATTTAAAACTTTAATTAAACTTCCTATATACCAGCTCAAAAGTATTTAATTAATACAATACAATAATCATGTTATTGGCAAAAGTTATTTCGACAAGATTTTCGCCGTCCGACAAAGTTTCATTACTCGCAAATACCGAAAAATAAAAATCACGGGGCCGTACGTGAATTCATAAAGTGTTTATACTGTATTCGCTCAAAAGCGAATTGGAATTCAAAGCCGCAGGTATATTTTTATTTATCGTGTATACATACACCTTCGATGTATTTCTTTACAAAGTAAATATTTTTCGTGCTTTGATTGTAAGCTCTAAATGATTCATTACAACATTTGCAATTTGAAACATTCTCGAGGTACACGTATACGTATAATCACGTAAGTTTATCCACTAGGTAGTATAAGTAATTAAAATATCAAATCTCTATCAACAAACTATATACATTTATCGTTGCAAAAATAAACACACACACAGATTGGTATAAAATTAATAACGAAAATAATTATCCGGACTTGTTACAAACTGAAACACCATTTACGGTATATGCGTATAAATAGAAGACGCACGCGCACGTAGTGAACGGAAGCTCTACCGTCTGCCGCCGATTCGATAATTAAAATGTAAATTTATTCCAGCGTTAGCATTAAGAAAGAGCCTCTCTCTCTCTCACTCTCCACCCTTCCGCGAGGCCAATCGGCTTAATCACTTTCGGATTATACCGGCCGCCGCGCGCTCTCGCTGCTAAGCGAGCAAATCGAGTTTAGCGCAATAATGTCTTTATTATCATATTATATTAGTTTGCCCACTTAAGGTGTATAGTATTGATCAAACGCCGTGACGAGGCAACGCCGGCAAGTCTTAGCAGCTATCGTCGCGCTCGCTCGAATATATATATATATATATATTTGTGTGTCTTGCGGCGGACGCACGATATCACGTGTGCGAAAGAGAACATCAACGAGATAATGTGTATATATATCGTTGTTTGTTTTTTCGATGCCTGTAGAAGTGTTTTTGAAGTGTGCCGAAAGTTGCGAGTTTTAACGGGCGCTGAGATAATGAACGATATTGGCTGCGTCTGTTGATGAATTATTGTAAAAATGACGAGGCGGGAGTAGTGAGAGTATTTTTATTAAAAGCGCGAAGATTAATAGATGAGAAAATTGTACTGGAATACTATTATTTGGTAGTTACATTAAAAACGAATTATTGATTGACTATGAGTAAAGGTACATATATATCTTTTCGTATATAAAAATAAATTTAGACTTGGATAGTTTAAATTTAAGATTTAGGTAAATGTTTGTATTATAAATAAAACTATTTATTTATCATAACAGATATTAATTTTTTTAGCTTGTTGTTTAAAAAATTGTAAAATAAAAAGTATTTTCGTTAAGAAAAAAAGTAGTTAATGAACCACTAATGTTATTGTTTAACGAGTAGTGATAATTTACTAAATTGAAAGAGAAACAAAGAGCTGCACAAAAGTTTTGTTACATTTACGACACTACGCTGAAAATATATAGTACATAGTCGACAACTGCTTCGGATCTGAGTGGTTGACCTCTCAAATGCTGAAAGCTATTGAGGAGTCTATATAAGTATCGATCGACTCTTGCAATATTCCATTTTCGAGATATGCTCCAACTGGAGATTCCACGAATGAAAACGATCGCAAAAATACCATGAAATGATAAAACAGTGGTAAAAAGTAACGATGAGAATTTCAAAATCAAATGAAAGAATTCTGCAAAATAGTCGTGCAAAATATGAGAAAAATTAAAGAATAAGTAGGAAAAATGTAAAATTTTGTAAAATGATTCTCCGTTGAAACGTTCTTATTACTGTGAAGATTAATTAGTAAATGTTTTTTTAGTATGACTGAAAATATTAAAAAAATATCATTTGCTTTTATCATGATTGCAGACAAAAATATGACACTAATTAGATTCAAATAATTTACACGAAATAAAAAATATATTGGGTATAAAAAACTAAAAAATCTCTGACGTTCTGAAATAAAGATGATTTAGATAAAATTTTATTAATTAGTAACATTTTTTGGAAAAGTCAAAGATTTTTATTCTTTTTTAGGTTTTACATAAAAGCTTTATTAAATTTTAAAGACTTTTTCTGTTGTAACAGTGATTTAGCTTTCAAAAGGGTGAACTTCAAATTTTGACGTAAAATATTCTGTTACTACAGTTCGTTAATATACATTATTCATTTATTTACCGTATATCTCTCAAAAAGTAAAAAAGAAAATTAACAAAGTGTATCATCAATGATTTTTAGTATACTTTAAAATACGATTTCACAATTAGAGAATTCTTTTATATTTGATAAATGCACACAAATTCTATCGTAGATACTGCGGTACTATATTTAAAAAACCATATACAAACATAGTGTGCAGTACAAGCAAGAAAACCGTAGTATGTCACGTGAAAATTTAAAAAAGTTTTCAGTTCGCACATTTGAATGAAACGAGTGAAATCCAATTTTACCGTAGAAAAAGCAAAGCAAACAAAGGTCTCGTTTATAAGGCTAAATTCGATTCTCGGACTTGCCGAATAATACTGCAAGCGAAAATCCGCAATTGTCTGCAACAAAGGGGCATGAAGCAAGAGTAAAACTCGTGAAAAGCAAAAAGATAGAAAGACAGTGAGAGAGAGAGAGAGAGAAAGAAAGATAGAAGAAGAGCAGAAAGTACGCAACAAGAAAAGCCAAATAGGCAAGGCTCGCGAAGAAGCGAAATGACAGGACAAAGTCTCCTTCTCTTTTTCTCTCTTCCTCTCTCGCAGAGTACAAAGACGAGCGGGTGGAAAAATAGCATAGAGAAATCTCAGTCTCTTCCTCTTTCTCTCTATCTCACGACGAACGAGAAACTTTAGGAATATTGCGCGCACTCTCTCTCTATCCTTCTCTTTCTTTTTGCCGAATGGCACTTGCAACGACGGTAGCAGCAGCAGCAACAGCAGCGGGTAATCGAGAGATGAAAAATGAGAGTAGGATTTTACTCGCGGGCAACAAAACAGCGTCCGATGTAAGAGGCCACGTATATGTGACCGCGCGAGATAGACAGTATAGCGAAGAATTTTCACGACGAGGCTCTTGTCGTATGTGTGTATAGATAGCGACGTTGCTGCTGTCGACTGCGCTTGTCTAGTCGTCGTCAAGGCGGATCAGCCAAGTCCGAGAGCAGCTGCTCGAGACAGGGCAGCTTTTCTTGTAGCCTCTCTAGATGAAGGATAATGCATTCGGAGCTGTCGCACGTTTTTCCAACTTTTGATGCTACTGCTACTGCTGTTTTGTGGACAGATGGTGTTTCGTACAATTAATTTTGCGTGGTTCAAGACATGCTTTTATGGTTTTTATTGTTATGAGATTCTTTTACAACTGGGATTTTGATAATTAGCTCTATAAAATTAGCTGAATTATATTATTTGTGCTAGCGGATACTAAATTTTTCATAGTATTCAGGTGTAATCAAAACCAGTAAAAAGAGTATCAAAGAATGTATACTCGTTGTGTGCAAGAACGTACGCCTTGAAGCAAAGTAAGAAATGAGAAATAGAAGTAATCGCTCTTATTGATCAGATTTACGTGTATATAATTATATATGATTGTCTGTCAAGTATCATTTTTGATAATAATATATGAGAGAATTTCCGCTAAATAGCTCTTGGCGTACATTAGACGTAACGTCGAGCTGCAATGTATAAAATGCGGGTAGGTAGTTGTTACGCGCAATAAGTGGGGCGCACAGGGAGGTTGCGACGCCCTTATTTCAAACTTTAAAATAGACTTTAATGCAAAATCCTGATTAAAATTTTGATTGATTATGGTCTGATGAAATATGTTAGCGTGTGAGTTTCAATCTACAATATAATCTAAATAGCTACAAAATGTATTACGTAAATAATTGACAATAATAAAGTTTAGAGGTAACAAAGTATGAAGGTGAGGTATTGTATTATTGTATTTTTCTATATAAAACATAACGCTGGAAAATTTTTAAGGGTCAAATGAATAACTATGCAATTAGATTAACAGTGTGTTTATAAATTGCATTTTATAGGAGGTTGAAGTTCGCATGTTCTTATAAAATAATTCTGAAATTCGATTCTATTGTTATCTGCTCTAGACGTCAGTCTATTTTTAGATATCCATCATAGGTATTGTGTTCGTACGGAATTTTTTGTTACTCCTAATAATTTTTTTGTACATTCTAGAGTTGGTATGAATAAATAAGCCTCTGCCACAAATGCTGATAAAAAAATCAAAGGAATAATATTTCAATAAAATTGAGGTAAAATGAAGTAAACAATACTAATGCGGGCTCATTCTACAAGTAGATAATAAACCTTCTGTTCTTTTAGTTTGAAAGCACAACAGAAGAAGTAGAACAAAAAAACGGGGTACGCTTGTTAACGTAATTAAATTCGGATCAAGTATATTTATTCTACATACGCGGGTGAGACGGGCAATCGATACTTTGATCGAATACCAACCGGAGAGAGAGAGAGAGAGAGGGAGAGAGAGAAATAGAGAAGAGAAACGCTTGCGGGATGAAAAAAAAGAGCGGCGCAATTGAATTTAAGCCCGAACGCGCAAGGGTAAATCAAATTACGATTCGCTTCGGTTCCCCGACTCTTTCCGCGGCAAGAGAAAGAGACTTTTCCCCACCGCCCATTTAATGTCCTTTGACGTAGTTTAAAGTTTACAAAGAGAATAATTAAATCTGTGGAAGGATAAAACTCGCTTAAATACGCGCAAAAACATTTCTAATGTTACGCTATAAGCCTGCGAAACCAATGCCAAATTAACTACCAAATGCAGATTTTTATCACCATTTTTGCAAAACATATACGTTAACGGAGAACACACCAGCGACAATTAATTCGACTACCAATTAATTATAACTTACAACACCGACGGTATACTGCCAACTGAAACACCAGTAAATACTTTCATCCCCGCGACGACCTGGAAATCAGCGAAACCCTGTGCACATCGCTATACCTCTAAAGACTACGCGCTTGGGCAGCACTATTGCAAGTTTGCTTCAACCCCGCGATGTTTCGGTCGCTCGATCGCCACTATATATACTACCATCACCGTATAATTCCCGCCCGGCGAATTAGCGGCTCGCTCTCGGGGCAGCTGCAAATAACCAAGTTAGAAAGTGAGGCTGCACGCGAACAAGCGTCCAACAACAATACGAGCACGCGGAAGGACCTTCCGGTTTCCTCTGCAGCGTAAAATCATGATACACACACATATACGCGTATATACGTATACGTGGGGTGTGATGGTGAACGGACAAACTAATTCCACACTTGCCGGTTCGAATTCGCGGGAAAGTCGAAAGGCACACGTGTGTGTGTGGTGCGTGCTGCCAGGGGGACTTTCGGAGCCTTTGTAATCTCCTTCGGCAAGTTTCTTATACGTTTAGCTGTAGGTTGGATTTGCGGGTCTACGGGCGACTGGATGTGTGAGGTGTGTGTTTGTATGTCTTTTTTAAGTCGAACCTTTTTGGAATTGTTTGGTGTACCTGCAAATTGGATGTGGGTTGAAAAAAAGTTTTTTATTTCATGTATTTATTGTTGTTCTTTGGATTAAACTTTCCGTTAATTAAGAAATTTTTGGTTGCTTAAAAAACAAAGGTATTTTATCGTAATTAAAAGATACAAAAAACATATAAATTGTATACTGTCATCACAATTTATAAGAGAAACGATAAATATTAAAACAATATTACCATTTAATATTACTATTATTAGTATCGAAGCCAATAACCAATTAACAAGATACATTTTGCTGACCTCCAACGCGAATGATTTAGCGCGCACCGCGCACATCGCAAAAATCCTATTTATATACCTTTCCGCGAGAAAGAGAGAGACAGATACACGGTACTCATACTAGCAGGGGCTACATATCGAACTTTATGATCGTAGCGAGTTACTCAAGCAAAACCCATCTGCGCATTCGATCAATAGAGGCGACTTCCTTCGGTCTCTTGCACCTATGTATGCACACACACAGACACACACGTCGCTATTGTTGGCTCACCTAACCTACTAATCGCGCGCTCGTGTGTCGTATGAGATTTTCATGCGCCTTAGTCTTCGTGTAAGCACGAGAAATGCGCGCGTAAATAAATCGCTTTCTCGAGTGGAAAGTATTCATTTGTACGAGAGAGCTGTTGAAGATGTCTCTGGTATTTTGAATTTTCGAATTCTTGTGATTGGAATTTTATATATGGGAATAACTCACTATACTTGTAAATGTAAAAAAAATCTGTATTTTAATCAATGTTTGTACCTCCTAGCGAAGAGAATATTTTTAAATACTACTTTGATTCGGATTAAATGAGCGCGTCAGTAGAAATGGATGAGTACGGTAAGACGAGCGGTTTTAGCTTATGATTTTGCTATGTTTAATCTTCTTCAGATTCTGCTGGTTACGTTTTTCTTTAATCTTATTTTATAGTTTAATCTATAAGGAAGAGTAAATTTGAATCAGTGAATTTTTACAGACATTTTTTATTCATTAAAATTTATGCTAATATGTAACATGAAAAAGATCAAATTAACTTTAAATATTGATATTTATATCAAATGTACCGTATTTAATTCGCAAATACGTTCAACTAAATAGCTTTTAACGAAAATCCTATATTATATATATATTTACTCATAGTCAATGATAATAAATTACGCATCTCTCATAATTATACCAATTTCATTAAAATTTCAATTTCCTACGCAAACTATCACAAAAAGCAACTTACATTTCGCTCTCAATTCGCATTTAAAAAAAGGTAATTTAATGTAGAATATCAAAGTCGAAACCTCTCTCGGTCTTTTTCATATATATTCGCTTATACCGCGTTGCCTCTCGTATCTGTCTCTCTCTCTCTCTCTCTCTCTCTCTCTGCCGACTTTCCGTCAATCTCTTTAGTCAACGCCGGAGGCGAGGCGTCGCACGCGCTCTCGCACTAGTCGAGCGTACGTCTTTGCCTCTCCTTCTCTTTCTCTCTCCCTCGTCGATCTCCCTCTCTCTGTGTAATACCATAAGTCAGAGTAAATAATATACGGTGAGGGCGAATATGCGGGGCAAACGGCGCGCGAAGAGGAGGTGGAATTGCAAATGGTAATTGTGAACGAGAGAGAGAGAGTGGGAGAAATCGAGTTCGTCGGCATTGACGTTGAGCTTACTACTTATGCGGTAAGAGAGAGAGAGAGAGAACGACGACGAAACGAAATGCAAAGTTAATGCGTCTTCGCTTGCGAATTTCGCGTTTATTAAAGTACGCGCTCTCGTGATGTTCGTTAATGAAGTGCCTTCGAATTCGCGCCTCATGTAATTTAGACGTTACCTCGTTGCTGGTTGATGTAATTTCAGCGAATAACCGTTATATTCTCTTTACGGTTCATAAGTGGATCTACGTGCATATATATTGCATGTTAGTTTTAGAATTCAGACGAAAGCATAGATTATATATAAATGTTTTAGTACGACCGCGTGATTTATAAAGTATAGGCGAAAATTTGGTGTGTCGCACGAGAAGTATAGTGTACGAATCCGTTCATCAATCAATGCAAGCGGTGGGGCAGTATACCGTCGAATCTATATTCCCACAGCATACGCTTAATCAATCAATTTGCAACAAAGGAAGCAAAGAAACGTCGATCAATAATTCATCAGAAGCCACGTACTTATACTGCGGTCTCTCAATTCTGAAACTATCCTCAAACGAACTTTGAATCCCTAGATGAACAGCAGCAGCAGCAGAAACAGCTAATTTGCACCGTTATACACGAAACTCTCTCTTCTTGCGGTCGTGTTACTGCTCTTTCTTCTTCAGCTTCTTCTTCCTCCAGTTCCGAAATTTCTCAAATACATGTAAAACGTACTCAAGAACGCATAAAATCAAGGACCCTTGTCTTTCTTACCGTCTCTCATCTCTCCCCCCCACTGAAGAGTTGTATCTCTAGGGAGTTGAAAGTGACCTGGGGTTCTAGTGCCGCTCGGAACGGCTGGAATCGACAAGATCCATTGACTCCCCGGGAGTCTGGCCAGAGAGACTTGAGGAGGGGAGGTAGAAGACGTGTATACGCGCGCGAAGGAGAAACGGGGCAATGTTAAAGCGAGGCTTTGTTTTCACGTTGAAGAGAGAAAGAACAAAAAAAATGGAAAAGTTTCGAACTCGTGGAGAGAGAGAGAGAGAGGGACAAAAAAGTTTGTCTTTCTTTTTTTGTAAGTGACGATGGCATGTGTACGTGTGGTCGCCTACGTGCTAGTGATGAATATATTCGCAGTCATGATTTATGACTGTACTGTGAATTAAATAATAGATTGGTAGGGAAGTTTTAACGAAACGGATCTATTAGTAAGTATGGAGTAATATTGTATGTACATTAAGCTTTCATTAGCTTTTTATACGCCTTATTTTAGGTAAGATTCAATTTGAAAGTAAATATTTTTGTTGAAAAAAATGTAAGTTCGTTGTAAAATTAGTTATAGTATATAGTGTATATTCAAAACTGGTATTGCCAACCTCTGAAATTACTATTTATGGTATAGTGTTAAAAATAAAGTTATAATTAAAAAAAATTGCAACAGTGTAATTGGAAAAATATCGTTGTAAGACTTCGTAATGTTTTCAAAAGTTAGCTTAAAAAGTAAATAGCGAATAAATCTATAAGTTTTTAAAGGAAAAGTTTCAAGTACCGAATTTTAATTAAATCCTGTGTCTTAATTAAGCTAGATTCTTTCAAACTTCTATAAGCGAATATACATTTTTAGACTTGCAGATGGTAAAAAGTGACCAAACTTATTGCAAAAAGTATAACGGAAACGGGATTCTACACCTGAGTTCAGCTGCGTACATACTTTCCCAATGTTATGTCCACATTAATAGATCCTTTTTATCAACATACAAAAATTTTAAAATAATTTTAAAGTGCCAACAATGAATATCTGATTAGTCTCAATGAAAAATATCAACTCCTTTTACAAAATCAGCTTAACTCACATCATTCGTCACTACAAAATAGTATTCTTATTTTATAGCCAAAGACGCGAAATAAAAAATGCAAAACCGCTACACCTAGTACTATCCGAAGTGTAAAGAGCAAACCACATACATTATACAGCACACGTCTGACCGTTCGCGTCCAATAGTTTCGACGAATTCCTACGTCACTACCGTCTATATATACCCTTACCACTAACCCTACGCTCGTGGACCTCGCTTCTAACCATTCCTCTCCTATACACACAACCCCACACACACACACACACACACACACACACACCCACACATTATACGCACGTAAGAGACAAAAGACGCATGGGAGTCAGTGAGACGGATGGCGGCCAATAGTTGTCGTCGACGCGCGAACAGCGTCAGAACCTTCTCCAGCCCCTCAATTTCGAAAAGCGCGTAGGCGTGTGTGTATGTGTATGTACGTGTGACCTTAATCCCAGGCTCGAGAGCTTGCGGCGACCTTAAACTTGCTGCGCGGACGGACAAACTGCGAACAAATGAGAGACTGACGCAGCTGCAGCAGCTTACCTGAAGCGTATAAGCATTTTCGACATGTGTGTGTGTGTGTGTATGTGTGTACGTAGGGAATTGAAGAGAGAGGATCGCTTTTGATGCTCTCCGAGTTCAAAGAGCAAAGGGTCGGGTATACGAAATTGAGATGAAACGGACGACCGCTACTGTGGTGGCCGTGGTATAGCAGTGCGATATAGCGATTTTCTAACGCGTCGGATCAAATAATGTGGCTTCGATAGGATACGCGCCAGACTGAGCGATAGAACAATCACTATTAATTAGTATAAGCGTGTGCGTATGTGTATGTATAGCGTTAACGGATGGTATACAGAGAATTGCCTAAATGTTTGGCCGGTGATTGATATATATATACGTGGATCGTGCTTTACATCGTTGTTTGGTTAAACATTAACTAATTAATCCGTTCTTATTTTAATTAAACTGACCAATTTCTGCATCGACGCATTGATAACCATTCGTTCTATACTGCATTTATCTTACATGTAACAAAAGCTAGATTATAATTAATTAATGTATTGTCTATTAACGCTATTCAAATGCTTGGAATCTGTAATATAAACATATATTTGAATTCTGAATTTATCAATTATTGTTATTTCAAAATTAATATAAGAACGATGAATAAGAAAATAGTATAAGAAAATACCCAGATATCTCGTTGTTATTAAAAAAACAATTACAGAGTTTACAACAATTCACATCAGTTTCAGCTGTCGTCATCTTTAACAGTATAGCTTTCACGATCAGGCAAATGGTCTTCCTTTTCACCTTCCATTTCTTTTTACCTCTCGGAACGTTTTTCAAGGCTGTATAATTGGCCATTATGAGGCTGACTTCGAATCTGGCAAGACCTCCTTCAGAATCCACAGAGCCAAGAGAGTAAGAAGAGTGGGAGATAAACGGCAGCCTATCTATATAGCTATACTATAAGTCAGTCGGTAGCAAGGGGAGTAAAAAGGAAAGGCGTATAATATAAATCCGCCGAGTGAAGCGTTAACGGGCCTTTAAATTTTAATTCTTAAAATGTGTGCGTTTACAGCCTATTCGACGACATATATATGTGTGATATATATACAGAACACCTTGATAGCCCGCGTCGGCAGGATTTCACGTATATACTCGGTCGCTGACATATGTGGGAGAGACGGTAAAAAAAGGTCACGAGACGAGAGGCGAGGAAGAGAGGAAGGAACAGACCTTCGCATGACTCCCGAAGTCACACGAATTCGCGGAGCAGACGCGCGTGGGGCGAGGATCTCTCAGTGCTGTCTAGAGGGAAAGAGAGAGAGAGCGAGCTGCTTTACGAGGCCGTTTATCGAGCGCACAGGGATGGCGATAAAAGTGCGAGGAAGAGAGAAAGAGCGCCTCCTTGAGCGCAAACAAAGGAACGTCTCTCTCTCTCTCCCGCGCGCGCGTGTACAGCTGGCCCTGATAAGCTCGTTAGGTGCTTCGCTTTTACGCTCCTTTTAATCAATATATAAGCTCCGTATTCAACGTTTCCTCTCTTTCTCTCTCTCTCTCGCGCGCGCGCGCGAATTCTCTCGATCTCTTTCCGTATATAGCAGTAGCAGAGGTTTCCTTCCATCCGCGAGCACTCCTACGTCGTCTTTACGCTTACTACTACTATACACTCGTGTGGAGTCTGTCCGTTGGTAAGGGAACGCGTGCGAAAGCCTTTTGCGTCACGTCGGACAACCTTCTGTATATCGATTTTCGTTAATGCCTCTCCTACGAAGACGCACACATGATTCGAAGATGAAGTGCGTGTTACGCGAATTTTTACATTCTCAGTCGCGCGGTTGTTGAGGATCATGCAGTTACAGGTTGAATAATAGTAGGTTATGGTATTTCAATGGTTGAAGAATGAAGTAAATATATTTTAGTACAGAATATAGAGTAGTAGATTTCTGTGTTGACTCGTAGAATTACAATAATTTAATTCCATACTCAAATTAGAAACACATCAAAAATCCTATATCCACTGTCTTAATTAAATGCTAAAACTGGATATTTTTGTTTGAAAAATGTAACTATTCGATTGACATTAAATTAAATTAATAACTTGTATGACTTTGATGAACACAAATAAATAATTTACTTCCATGCAACTGTCCACTTATCAATTTTTTCATTATTTTAAAAAGTAGTAAAATAACTTTTTACATTTTATATATTCTCTGACTGCTATTTTGCATTAAAAATTCAAGCATTTATTGTGCGCAGCTCACAATGCCTGGTTTACGAGAGCTTCATCTTGACTTATCACGGAAAATCAAGTCTTTTTTGAAAATTCATGAAAAATAATTTAGCTAAAAGCTTTCACGAGCTCTTCTCGCAGACTCACTCTATATATATATGTACATACTCACACACATACACACATACATATATGTATATACATATACATTGGATGCCATTACCCAAGCACATCAAAAGCGCCCTGAAAGAGTTACGTTTTATGACGGGAATACATTTTCGAAAGAGGTGTATAGAGAAACTGTGCAGTCTGCACTCGTGCACTGCCGCCTCGCTGTGATTCAAATATTTCGCGTCGTTGCACGAGTACACATATGTGTGTGTGTGTGGGTGTGTATGTGTATACACACACACACACACATGTATACGGTACATGCTTGAAACGTTAAATCGATGGCTCAAGGCTGAACCCTCATCTCGCGCGCGAGGTGAAAAAGAAGAAAGAAATGAGGAAAGAAAGAAAGGAAAAAAAAGTGGAAGACGAGGAGGAAGAAGTTGAATGGTGGAGGGTGGAAGTGGAGATAGAAAAAACGTCGCACCACGACGAGAGGGATAAGATAAATGATACTTGCCGTCGTAAATTTACAGAATCGATTCGTATTCGAATCTTACACGGATGTATATACATGTGCCACTCGCGCGCGCGTATATGTGTGTATATATAGGCAAAGCTTTGAGCTTCGGTGATCTTATACACACGAGGCAAAGAAAAAAAGTCTTCTTATACTTTCGAAAGCACTCGAATGCCGCGGGAAATCAGAGGGTAACAACCATGTGTTCCCCGTCCGCAGTTTCTCTAAAACCTGCGGCCTAGTCATAAAAATAAATTTCTCATATGCTCGCCAAGTGGTTGCTAGTTCCGGAATCGCCTGAATCTATTTACTTTATTTAAGTATATATCTGTATAATTTAACGAAGCGTTTGATTATAGATAAAAATTAAAATGGTTTAAATTATTTCTTGCATTTCGTTTAAAATTAAATCATTATTAGTAAAATAATATGATCGACAAGCGTAAGGTTTCTTGAAAGTGAAAAAAAGTAAAAACGAACATCTCGTATTTCTTCCGGTGTTAATTAATACATCGATCCAATCCCGCGTACATTTTATTGCTTCCCGTTACGCGAACCACGAGGTAACTGGAAAAAAAAGAAGAAATTTCCCGGAACACGCCCATCGGTAATAACGTTATTTTAAAAATAGTCTTCCGCACGTACTTTTTATATTTTCCTTTTTTTTTTACATTTCCTAAACTTTTTTTATACGCTTCTCCCTCTATACCTACGAGAGAGAAAGATAAATTTTATTATTTCACCTTAATACGCGTCTTTTTCCCTACGCGCACAAGCAAACCCAGCGATTTACTTCTATTGTAATATTTTTAAAACCAACCCTGCCTGCCTGCCTGCCGTGCTAAAAGACCTACGGGGCGAGCGCGCACAGAATTACGAGCGCAAAATTTCATTTACGTACTAAATAGTTTTTCCACGTCTACAAAAAAAAGGAAGAAAGAAGAAAAGCAGCGAAAAAAAAGAATAATGAAAAAACAGCTCGCTCCTCACTCTCTCTCTCTCTCTCTCGCTGCGTTAAGCATGCGCGGACTGCAGCTAAGTTTAATTACAAAACGCGCGAGTGTATACATGTACTACCAACTATGTGGAATTCTTTGTGGAAAGCTTTCTCTCTCTCTCTCTCTCTCTCTCTCTCTCTCCTAGTTCTCCCTTTCAACTACGCGATTGTGCGTGCGGCTTCGGTGTTCATAAACGCGCACGCTCGGCGCGCTAAATTGTGTCATTAATAGAGAACAATGAAGCCAGCTCTCGAGAGCGAGAGCGGAAAAAGTGCGAGGGAGAAAATCGAAGCTCCCTCGTCGTCGTCCTGCGGAGAAAACAAGAGAGAGCTATACGCACGAGGACTATATATATATATATATATACACCTACACATGTTAATACCTTTACTCTCACGAGGCCGGCTAGTAGTAGTGCGGTGCACGCTTGCTTGCTGGTACTCCATTTACAACGACGCTCGCACGGGATAAAACTAGGACAACCTGTGGTCGCTGCCGGCGCTAGTTGCGTGTGCATGCGCGCGTAGCAAACAATGCCGCGGATGCATGCATGTGTATATATACATGTAACATCGCGTGGTGTTGTGCGGCCTGGCGACGAGTACCTGACGAGGGCGACGGAACGCCTAGGCAGAATGATAGAAACGAGGCGGAGAAGGATGAAGAGAAAGAGAGGGAGAGAAAAAGAGAAAGAGCAAAAAAATAGAAGCCTCTTTAGGCAGAGCACTTGCTTGCCCTTGCTTCGCTCGTTTCTTTTCTCTTTCTCTCTCCTTACATCTCCGAGCTTATTCTCTTCTTTCTTACTTTCGAGCGCTTGGTTGGACTGGAAACTGACTGTATGTGTGTGTGTGTGCGTGTGCATCCGCAATCCATACGCTGATGAGCCGAGAAAAAAGAAGAAGAAGAAAGAAGAATAGAAGAGGCGTGCGCGAGAAAGTACTTAGTGCGAGTCAAGAGTTGAGAGACTTGCAAGTTCACATATATATGAGCGTGCGTGTGTGTACGTCTATGACTGTGAAGAAAGCAAGTCGCATTTGTTGCTTTCCTGCTTTCAGCGTTTGAATATTTTATTTCCGAATTATATTTTACCAATTGTGTCAAATGATTGTTAATTAAATTTGCAAAATATTATAGTTTAATATAAATGTTGCATCACGAAAAGGCCTGTTACCCCGCAAGATGGAATAATTTTAATTTATGTTAATAATTTTCTACTTTTAATAATCTATAAATAAAAAGTTCAAGTGCCACTCTAATGTGGCGTATCTACTTCACACATTCATCATACTAATGACGTATATAAGACCCTCTCTGTCCTACACACGTCATTACACCATTAAACAATTTCCCCGGGCAACGCCATATACGAATTCCACATTAATGTTCGATTTGCCAAACCCATCATCCCTCACGTACAAGTTTCACCGGAAAGGCAAGTAACATATATAGTATGGTATGAAATACATTTCCCTCACGCTCTCGATTTCCGCCGGTCATTCCGCTGATGAAGCACCGCCACGTCGTATATACCATAACAGAACGAGGAAGGCGCAACTGAGCGAGCGTCAGTATAAGATCATGAAGTACGAGGGTTAGCGAGCGCGTAAAAAAAGGAAGGCGAGAGAAGAAAAAAAAACGAAGAAAAAATTGCAAGCTCACCTTAATCCGGCGCGTCGATGTGCCGTGCGAGCAGTCTCAGCGGCTGATCCTCCAGCGCGTCTCGGTAGCCCCCTACTATACCACCACTTCCGTCGTCGTCGTCGTCGTTGTCGTCGTTGTCTCAATCTTGAAAAAGCTCAAGTCGCGCGCAAGCACGGCTATATCTAAAGATTTTTCCACCGCGCGAGTTCGAGAAGGAGAGAAAATCGATTTTCACAGAAATTATTTCTTTCGAATCTACATAGATTTACTCGCGGTCTGCACCTATACGCGCACACCACTTACACACGCGCGATCGTCTTCTTTGGCTCCTTTCGCATAGCTTTAAACGAATTCACCACGGGAAACCGTTGGGATTGCGCGCGCGCGCGCACGCGTGTTCGCGTTCGAAACTCTCTGTTTCTCGGCGCCCGCTGCTACTGACAGTCAACTTTCCGATTTCATTCTGTAAGAGAAAAAGACGGGGGTTAGGAACTTTCGTAAATAAAATAAAACGTATTTAGGATTGTTATAGTGGTGGAGGGACAAAAACTGCACTTTGTCATTTCGCGATATAGGTGTTTGAGATGTATAAGAAGCTTTTTCATGATATTGTCTAATTGAATTATCTATTTATTAGGGAGGAGACGTCTTGATCGCCAAAAAGCCATTAGTTTTCCTCACCGCGCTGTTGTATAATTCAAGGGAATCGGAGTCTCTTGACAGTAATAGAGTGCTAAGACAAAAAATTACGTTTCTAGAGCGTCATTAATCAGGCACGTGAACCTTTACGTTCATATATATTCAAGTAATGGAGTATAATAACGAAATGAAAATATTATTGTTATAAATATTATTAAAACTGACGCAATATTTATATAACACCTAACATATTTAGATACAGTATTTTAACTCAGCAACAATAACTTTCTCTTTTTATATTCATTTGTTAGCAAATTCGCATTTGACAGCAAAAATGTAGGAATTCATTTTATTTTCGTACAATTAATAACGGAAACAAACCCAACGCAAAACAAATAAGATACCTCGAGGTTCGTAAAATAAATAAGACCGCGGGAAAAATTAACAACACGTGAAAAACGACTGTTTCACCACTAGCGTAGTAACGAAAACAGGGAAAGAGAGAAGAAGAGAGTAGGAAGAGAGAAGTAGAAGTGGACTCAAGCGTGTAACGATCGTGCAACGAGAGCCGAGGAGAGTAGTGCGAGTACATAGGGAAAAAGAGAGCGCGCGCGCGCGAACGAGAGAAAGAGAGAGAATGAGAGTGAATGAAACAAGCACACAGGCGAGCTGCGCAAGTTGCTCACGCGACGGGACAAATAAAAAAAATTTGAGTCTCCGAAAAAAATGAGACCGTGGCAAGAGGCTCTCCTGCTTGGCAGTATATATATAGTAGTAGTAGCGAGAACTCGCGCGAAATTAAAGTAGCTCGCGGCGCGTGAGCGCGGCAAGCAAGCGCACTCGCAGCCTTTGAAAAAAAATGAATAAAAATATTCGTCTCCCTCAGTGTATGTATATATACATACATAGAGACGACGCACACAATAAGCGCGCGAGCACCAAGAGAGCAAAGCGTGCAAGCGCGCCACGGGATGAGTCGTACGCGCGCTCACCGTGGAGAGAGTAAAAAATACCGTATATAGAGAAAGAGAGGGAGTGAAAAGAAGAGCTATAAAGAGAAATGAGGTGAGGACGAGAAGATGGAGAAAGTTCCAAGAGAAAAGCTCCAATGACGATTCCTTTTTGCTCGATGCCAATTAGACCTGTGTCACACTCTCGATAATTAGAAAAAAAAAGAAAAAGAGAATAAGGGGAAGGCAGTTAAAATCGACTGGTTTTCCTCATGTCTTTGGCGAATCTTAAGTTTTTCGCTTTGAGGTCGTTTTTGCAAATTATACCTCGCTAATGACGTGTTATTTCCTTTACCTCCCGTCAAACGTAATAATTATATCGATACGCGTGGATGTGTATTATAGTGTATGGAAAAAAGCGAAATATCGAACCGCAACGATGAATTATAGTCTCGGAAAAGCTCGCGTACAATCAAAGCGTCCTGCCTTTCACCATTTCTTTTATACTACATATATATATTTATATTTATATATATATATTCGCGTCCCGTAATAGACAGCGCAGCTATATAGAACCTTTATCTGAACTCACCCTCGCGCGGCAGTCACTGAACTCCCCTTCCAACACAAGGAGCGGTATACGCCCACTCTCGTACAATTACTTTGATTTGCGAGTCCACCTGGCACTTGCCCAGAAATTAATCAACGCGTCGTTACACCGATGCGGCTAAAGTCCACGCTACTACTACTACTACTACTACTTATACTACTGCTATAGTGGTGGTGGTGGTGCACTTCGCGATGAAGATTTAGTGCCAGCTGTCTTGCAACAGGCCTGAACTATAAGGCTTTCAATGTGCGGCCCGCGCTACATTCCGCTGCCCGCCATACATTATCGAAGTAACAAAGCCCTCCCCTGAATCTCGCTCACTCGCTTGCTTGCGATCTCTCTCTCTCTCTCTCTCTTTCTCTTTCTCCCTTTACACCTTTAACTTGAAAACTAACACGTCATTAACCTACTTTCCATTGCTCGCGCCGCCCCGTATGCGCGTCCCCAAGAAGGCGTTCGAATAATAAGAGAGAAATTCAAAAATATACCTGAGTATATATATATATATATATATATATTTATACTATACTTGCGCAGCAAAGTTACAAATGGACGTATGTATATATGTATAGTATAAAAGTGATAAAAATTTTAACGAGTCTTGTTGTTGTTGTTGCTGATCTTTGGAGAATAAGAGCAGGAATATTAACCGGGATGAAAGTGTTCTTAGTCGTTTCACGAATGACGCGCGCTTCCGGTTATTGATTCGATGAAAACAAAAATAAAAAGGAAATAATTTTATGCAAGGCAAATATTTATTATTAATATAATAAATATGTTACGTTTTGACAATGTTGTTTGGACATTGTTATTGACATAAAATATTGTTTTATATAAATTTTATACGCTCGGAATTGTCCACGCCGTTAAAAAATTGAGCTTTCGAGGCAAAACGTAAACGTAAGCAATCTCGAGATAATTGATAAGCTTCTTCATGTTTTTAAACAAAGCCATACCAAATACTATAAATAGAACAAATATAAAAACATTTAAAATATTAATACAATCAATCACAGCAAAGCCATTATCCAAAAAAAATTGAAGACCTTCAAAATACTATCCATCGCAAAAATAAAAAAAAACAAAGAATCTGAAACGAACGAAAAGTAACAAAAAAGGATTCTCGCAGGAGCGTCAGGTCACGTGACATATATATCTTTCATTCTGTGACGAGGGTGTGTGTGTGTGTGTGTGTATATATATACACATATATACGAGATAGGAAACGGCTGGGAGATTTAGAGTAGTCGCGAGGTAATTATTTGCCCGATGGTCCTGGAACTGTCAACCGCGAAAACGGATGAATGGAGAGGGAGAGCAAGAAAGAGAAACGGAAAGCAAGAGCAAGAGCCGCCGCCAGCGCACGCGGCTGGTAAAGTATCAACGACTCCTGGCAACGTTCCCAAACGGCCTTGAATGGTATTTACCTTGGCGGGCTCGGGCCCGAATTTATCGCCGCGGCTGCCGCTGAGACACGGAGAAAGAGAGATTAGCCAGATTAGAGGCTGCGCTCACACAGACACACACACATATGTAAGTTTACACGAATATATATACGTATATATATACATATAAAGGAAAGCAAATGGGACGCGGAATGCGCGTGTTTTTTGCATTCCCCAAAGTCGCGCCTGATGCAGCGAACGTATAATAAAACAAACCCGAGAACATCAACCACACATGTATAATATACAACGACGCGGTTACCTGCAGTAGTATGTGTGTTGTGTGTGTATGTGTGTGTCGTGTCTTCGAGAAAAATATCGCAGTTTCGGAAAGTTTCTGGGTGAGCCCATATAGTTTCCATCGCTGGGAGACTGTTAGCTTTATAAATAACGCTGAGCGGTAGATTTATCGGTATTATTCAACACTTCGCTTTCTCATTGATATTGAGTTTTTGGTCTATTTGTTATTCCCGCGCGCACTCTTCTTAAACGCTCTCTCTCTCTTTTCGTTGTTTGTTTTTTCAGTTCTTTGTGGCGAATTTTTCTTTTTTTTTTCGTTTTCCACCAAGATTGTTGTTTTTCACATCAGATATACTTGTTTGCGTTGCACAACATAAATAAAGCGTTAATTGGTTTCGTCTTTTTACTCCCTCGAAAAATAAAATATTTTTTAGGCTCGACTCGATTCTTATAGCAGAATGCAATTTTATTTTACGTCGAATGCAACGTTTTGTTTGCGTAACAGATACAATGAAGTTTTCTTCAACATTCTTACCGCGTCTACCGTATACATACAACATATAAATATATATATATATACGTTTATTTTTCCTCGTGTGGTATAGAACACAATCATAAGTGAATATCATTGTTAAAGCTATACACTATGTACACGATTGAAATATTCAACGTGTACCGTATCTCTGTGCGCAATGAAAAAAATCTTCGAAGTGTAATATACGAGGCGCGCGGATTCTCTTCTATCTCTCTTCCTTTACAGTCTTCCTCCTGCGCGCGTATGTATACGCGTGTGCGCGCGCTCACAATGAGCTATTGGAAGTTTTATAACCTTAGGCAAAACCTGACGACAACATTCAACTAGTGAAATCCAATATCGGCGCAATAAAATTGAAATTTCATTGTGAAAGCACTAAAGTGCATCGTTCGGCGGTGAAGAGTGAAAGAGAGAGAGAGAGAGAGAGAGAAAGAGACAGAGCATGCGCGTACGCACGAGCATGCCAGCTGAAATCACTTTTGTTTAACAACTCCGAAAACCTCATCAAACAGTTGTAAGTAGTAAAAACCGAGAGAGTGTAGTATAGTGTCGGTCTTCTCTCCACCTGTATATATATATATATATACGCACATCCCCCCACGCGTGTGCTTCCTTCCCTACCGCCGCGGTACTCTTCGCATCTTTTATCTTGGTTTTTTATTTTCAATACAGAATGGGGAGGAACAGTTTAGTAGTGCTACATACGCGGTAATTGCCCTCTCATGTACACACACGTACACGTATATCTTTATGTTTCGAGCGTTAAGATCGAATGTGTTTGTAAGAGTGCAAGTGAGGGTCTATTTTTATGGAGATTACAGGAATACCCTGTTAGTGTTATTAGGTCTCTTCGATGTGTAGACGCGACCATAAAGTTCGTTTATTGACTGAACTTATTTACTATTTTCAGAGCCGTAAACAACGCGCGTGCGTTAAATAAAGCTTTTCGGATACATTCTTTATTTATATAGGAGTATTCAGAACAAAGTGCAAATATCAATGACATATATTATCACAACTTACTACTATAGAATTCTTAATTTTACTAATAACCATTAAAATAAGAATTTCCAATTTCGCGTTATCCTCCGTATATTTGATCCTTTAACATATTCGTTTAAATACAACAACAAAAGCAGTTATGTATTCGCAATCCCCTTTATCGCTCATCATTGTTCCACTTTTAACCTTGTTCCCCGCGCGCACTATAGTTCAATATCGATGTTAAATATTGCTATCAGAGAGTTATCCTCCCGCGTATGATATATATATATAAGCATTTATTCCTAGCTACGTTTCCCTATAAAACGTCTATGCGCTTTTATTGTTGACTCGACGGTTTATGGCTGCTCTCTGATTTGTCGGAAGTGATGCAGCTTGTTGCATGCTGCGCGCATCCAGCGCCACACCAGCATCCGTTACCATCCCGACTATATCTGCGTTATGATCGATTTATTATTGCTGTTGAAATTCATAGTCGGGGAATTGTATAACAGTTCTGTTGCGCCGTGTTTATACTTTTCTGCTGGTATACCAAAACAGATTTTTTTTCTTTTTATTATTTTTTGTAAATAAAATATAGAAATATAAAATGAAAATGCAAGAACATCAGTTCTTGAAGTAGTTAAACAGCACGATAACCCTTATGCTTTAAAATACGAATAAATGTTTTTTCTTTAAATGAACAAGTATCATTATTAATCATTCTCACGTCATTACCGCTAAAAACTACTGCACGTATGTATAGGTGCAACGTGAAGAACCGTTTAATCCAGCCATTAAACGGCTGAAATAGTAAACGTGCGGGCTGATTGCAGAGAGCAGCAAAACGCTGCTGCAGTATGCAACAACTTTTTCGGTTAAACCAACTAACCTCTTTTCTTGTGTATACACACACACATACACGCGCACACATTCATCTCTGTTTTTCTCTGCTTCGCGATCGTTAGCTCTCTCTCTCTCCCTCTCGCTCACTATCTCCTATATACCGACCGCTCGAGCGCCAGTTTTGAGGCGTGCGAGGGTAAATTGCATCCGAAGTTTGAACGCTCGGCGAGTATCGTGAGGAAGAGAGAGAGAGAGAGCGAGAGAGCAAACACTTAAAGTTCTTGTTGACGATGCGTATGAGCGTACGCGCTCGCTGGCGTCAGATCGTATATAGACCGTGCTCACTTCGAGGTTATAGAGATGTATCCCTCCTCCACCTCTCTTTCTCACTTTGCTTTCTAGAATACGGATTCCTCCATTCCACCAGTTTCCTCGATCTATTTAGCTCTGGTAATAGAACTCTTGGATTTTACAGGCTCGTAAAGACGTTTGCCTTGGTCTTGCTTACTTTTTCTTTTTCTCTCTTTCTCTCTCTTCTTGCTCTAATCCTCTCTCTCTCTCTCTCTCTCTCTCTCTCTGTTTCTCCACGCCTATGCACGTCTCCTCACTCACTCTGTCTCGTTCTCTTTCTCTCTTCCTTCTCTTTTGCGTGTACGTAAAGTTTCGCCTGACAAAAGTTATGCTCGTTCTTTCGAGCTTGGCAGCGAATCAAAGAAACTCGACCTGCCACACACTAGCGCGACATGCGCGCGTATTCAACGGTCCGATGAAACGACGAGATTTTCCTGAAATTACCTTCCAGGCCGAAGAATTCTCTTATTTCTGCGTTACGAGTGGAAAGATTTATTTCAAACACGGATGGGTTGTTCTCTCCTTCCCCATGTATGCACTAGTGCAGATTTTAAATTTACATAATTACGAGCAGAGCATATTGTTTGTAACTTTGCGAATGCTCTTTGATCAACTAGCTATTGAAACGCCACTCGATGATTATTTAATCAAAGTGAATGCTGTTAAATCATCAGTAACAAACAAGTTGAGAGACAGGTTGTATGATAATAACACGAAATCATAGTGTAAACGAGATTACATTATATGATTTAACGTGGAAAGCAAAATAAACTCTCCAAATTAGTATAATTAATTCATTCAATATACGAAAATCGAAATTAATGAAGTTTCTAGTTTCGTCTACACGTGGCAACATTTAATTATATTGCGCTTATGTAGCTGCATACGAATTTCAATCAATAACATCTGTTAACATGTTTTAATCAGTTATATAAGCAGGAAAACAAAATAAATTGGTGAAATTTATTTCACTTCGTCATTTGCACAGTTGTTAATAGCATATAACGTCCATTTGAATCAAATTTATCTGTGAAATTATGTTTATATTATTTTAGGTTTGTCTTTACATATTTTAGAGAAGATAGAAAAAATATTGATATGTATGCAAATTATATAAATGAAAATATA
Organism: Torymus tubicola; assembly: GCA_035583055.1. NCBI lineage: Eukaryota > Metazoa > Arthropoda > Insecta > Hymenoptera > Torymidae > Torymus > Torymus tubicola. The sequence continues at coordinate 45,635 of JAWWEQ010001578.1, forward strand.
ACATTAAAAGTGTTATTACTCAAATTAATTAACACCATGAACCGTATAAGCGAGAAAATTTCTTTGTTAAAAGCGCAAATGAATTGCTTTAATAGCATTTCCTGAATGATTGCAGTTTAAAAAAATAATAACGCAGTGGATATATATATGTATGCAAATTTATATAGCATTATGCGAAAAGGGATTGGATTATTTTAAAAATTATAATGAAATTTTCAAAAGTAGATAAATATATATTGTATGCTTTGCGAAATAAAAATGCCAGCGCGAGGAAAATATTTAATACGGGTTTAGAAATGAAATCTTCACGTTTTACTATGTCATAAACGAAAAAGTAAAAGCATTTTACGAGAAAGTAGAAAAACTATTCAAGACATAAAATATAAAAACTATTGGAGAGTACAAATATACTCAAACGATGCACGCAAAAGCATTAACATTAAAAACGTATTGCATTATTGACGTAAACAAATTGAAATAAATTTTTTTTTAACTTTTTAAAAACTTTATTTTTTTAATTCTCATATACCTATATATACCACACTGTTTTTCTAAAATTGCCATACGAAATAAAAAGAAAACCCCATTCGTATACCTTTAAAAACCCAAACACAGGAGGCGAAAAAAATTTCTCTCTCTCTCGCGAACGAGCCAGCGGCGAGCAATCCAGATTCCGCAAAAAATCCGTTCACATTCCTCTCCTTCCCTCTCTCTCTCTCTCTCTCTCTCACTCTTTCTCTTTCTCGCGCGCTCGCGCAGAGAAAAACAGTCACAACACATTCATCGATCATTGAACCCGAAAGGCGGCCGTCGTCCGTCCGGCCGCGTGGCCGCGAAACGCCAAGCTCACTCGTTTCGCTCGCGGCTGCTGCTGCTGCTGCTGCTACAAGTGTGTATAGCGAAAAAAGGAGGTCGAGTTCGCGGAGAGCGAGCGAGTAAGAGCGTCCTGAAGGTCGGAGCTTGGCTGGCGCCAACTCGGTCGCGAGCAAAAAGGAGGAAGAGACTGCGGCGACGCACAGCACGCGCATTACAAAAAAGGAAAGGAAACACGTGGGCAGGAATGAGAGAGAGAGAGAGAGAAAGATAAAAAGAGCGAGCAGAGGAAACGGTAGCTACACTCGCACAAGCTGACTGAGAGGGGGGGAACTGATATTTATGCACTCCGATGCGATCAATTCGCGCGCGCGAGCGAGCGAGCGAGCGGCGACTGGCACTTGGCTGCCATCTCGAGCTACCGTGCCATTACCGGCGGCGCGCGCGACCGAGCAGCGGGCAATTTCCCTGCTGCAAGATGAGCGCGCAGCCCCGCGACGCGCACACTCTCGAACGAGAGCCTCTGTGTATACGCTTTATCGCTGCATCGCTGGGAGAGAGAGAGAGAACGCCTGTATAATACCTTTTATACGCGACACTCGCGAAAGAGAGAGGGAGGCTTACTACGCGAGTATCGATCGAACGTTGCTGCTGTGGTTTACCCCTTTTTCGTGCGATAAATTATTAGCTGCGATAAGCCTGTTTTTTTTTTGCACCAGTGTGGAGAATATATCCGGTATGATGCCAAAGGTTTTGACATTTTTTAACAGTTTATGCAAAGCAAGTGTTTGTAAGTGGAGAATAATGGGAATTTCGTAGGTAAAAGGAGGATCGATGGTGTCCGTTGATTATATGTAATTGAAAAGTCACGTCAGACTGGCGTGATTGAATCTTTCTGTAATTACATAGCAAGCACGTGAGCGTATGTGTCAGTTGTGTGGATCACGTAAGACGAAATATGTAACGTGTAAAATTAAAGCAGAAATTTGAAAGTGAAAAAAGGACTACGATGTAAAAAAAGCTTGCGGCAACGACGTATATTCTATATATATAGAATATATATAACATACTTGCGAAAATTTAAAATGACTATTTGTTTCATATATATCGAAACTGTAATGTGCATGAAAAGATACAGGTTAATTAAAAACGCAGCAGAGTGAAAACTGATATTTCATACTGAAAAAGTCATAAATTCATACGTGTTTACTACCTGCGTCAGGGATGTGGAAATTGGAACTGTAAAATAATGAGTTTTCAACGAACATTCTTTTAATGTGACGAATATTTTCCAAAATATTTTTCGAGATGAAGATACGTTATTTGAAACATAGTCGTAAATAAATTTAAATATCATGATATTCAAGAAAATTATTCGCTAAATAAAAAGTGCGTATTATATACTTTTTCCATTCTTAACCAAAACATTATTCAAAACGGATTCATATATTTTTAAAAACGACTTATGAAACTATATAAAACTTTATATTCATTTAAATTTTTATAAATTATATATAAGTAAAAATTGGCATTTGTCACTTATAAGAACAATTGTATATTGGGTCACCCTGGAAAATGATTTTATTTATTGAAAGAATAAATTATGAAAGTATTAATTTGTGCGTCATAATATGAACAAAGTATATATTATTTATTAAAATATATGTGAGTCATCGAGGGGAATCTATAAATAATTTATTAGAAGAGGATAATACACATAAACTGTAAGTATATACAAACTATAAGCTAAACATAAACTTTACTTTATTCGTGTCGTAAATGAAAATGAAACACTAACATAGAATATTTACCAATTTACGACATTATTAAACTTTTTATGTTTATTGTTTTATATTCTTCAACGTTTCCAAAAAAAAAAGTTTAGTTTGTTCATAGTACTGTATATTTTGTGACAAAAGCTCGATGTTTATAATCTACAAATATTGCTTTATTTCAATCTTTGAAGAAATGCAAGGACAATTTAAAAGTTACAGTATCGAAGTTCAGTGCTCTCTTTCTCTCTCTCTCTCTCTTTCTCTTTTCTGTCTTACTCGGTATATCCTTTCTCACGTATTTTGCACTTTGTCTACGTATAGCGTTACGTCATTTGATGCTCTAAAGTTACTTTCGTCAGTATCCAACGGCAACTGTAATGGAAGTTCAATTAAAGTTTTCCGTCAATATTCTTAAACGAAGCTAAACTCATCGTACTTTACGCTGCAACTTTTTAAGGTAACAAATTTCGCTCAAACATAAGATGGAAGAAGTTAAGTACTTTTTTTCTTTCAGTCTTATTTACGATTTCGTTGTTTATTCGCATTATTTACAGGCTCGAAGTAAAATAATTTTCATTAAACAACATCAAAGAACTTTAATACGTAAAAGTAACTGTAGCTTCAGATTTATTTTTCTTAATATAAAGATAGTATTAGCTCGATAAATACAATATCTGATGTTTATCAATAAACCATGTGTAATTATAAAAAAATGCATATAACGATATTTCAAAACCAAAAAATCTCGCAAAAGCTCTGCATTCACTTGAAACCTCGCGTGGCTCTTTTTATTAGGGGGAGTAACCACAGGAGCCTAGTATATAGTTCCTTTTTACGCGCGTGGAGGTCGACGACCTTACCGCTTAAGTGTATTCCTTGTCGATATATATACCGGCCCTTGCCGTCTCTCACCTCCTTGTTTTTCTCACATTCTATATATATGGGGGCTCACATTGCGCCTTACCTCACGACGACTCAATCTTTCTTTTTCCCCAGCTCAGTATATATCATATTTACGCCCCTAGTTTAATATGAATATCTACTATTCTTTATTTTCGGACGGAGGGGTGAGCTGTCATTTACAAGGTAACGGGACACTTATTTAGCCTCGACGTGCGCGCTTCCAATTTATCTAATCAATAACGATTGCCACGCTTTGTGATATAACGCTATGTATCAAGTGAAGTATTAATGTCAGATGAATTAACCGCCATTCATTCAAATAAATATTACATATGATTTTGGCAATTCGAACAATAGATCATATATACGAGTAATAGGTTCTGCTTTATTTTTTGTATTATATACGTTTTAACATTTATACAATGTGTTTTGGATTTAAAAAATAGATTTATTCTTTTATTACATAATTTTTGTTTAAATTACTTCATTCCCTTTTACTCTATACTCGAAATTATCGAAACAATACCCGTAAATGCGCACTTGTTACAAACAATAGACTCCTTTCGCTTCCTCAACCACACAGCAAACGCAAGATGCTAAACGTATTCCCATTCAAACTAATGAAGACGAATCAAGAGTTTGTTGCTGGCAACGTTACACACTAATTGTTACAGTAAAAGATCCTATCCACTCGCATCTCCAACAAAGCTTTTAATGACATTCTCCCATCCATTCGCCCGTATATTCCTGCATTTCCGCCTCTCTCTTTCTCTCTCTCTCTCTCTCTCTCTCTCTTTCTCTCACAAATAAAGGGAATTATCATTCCCAACTCGTTTGGCCCATGCACACTCTCAACGTTCCATCAAACTGCTATGTGATGGCACCGACAAATGCAGTTGCATGGCTGCTGCTATATAAGAACCCAACAACGCAGACTTTACTCTGCAAGTATCTATACGAAGCCCCGTGAAATTGCCCAACGTCGGCATGCCAGTTAAAGTTTTGGGCTTTTCCTGGTGCTCTCGCGCAAGAGAGAGAGAGAAGCATCATCGTGTAAGAAGTTTCGGCTAAGCACCGGGAAAATTGAATTTAGCGCGCACGCACTCGAGAGAGAGAGAGAAAGAGAGAGAAAGAGAGAGAGAGAGAAAGGGACAAAATTCCATTACTCGACTGCTCTCTGGCAATCTCCGACCGTTGCAATGCTGCGAAACGCCGCGACAATCGTACATGTATATGAATTATTCTACAGAACATCGGACACTTCTTAGCCCAAAAGTGGAAACATGTGGTTTTTGAGAGCACACTTACCAAACTAGGTTTTTTTATTCTTTAGGGCATTACAAATGAAATGGAAAAGGGTGCCAAGTCGGAACCATGTGCCAATAATTACTTACCGGCTAATTACTGATAATGAAAAAATGACTAAAAATAACTCTAGTTTGATCCAAAATAATTCCATAAATAACAACTCAACATAAAATTCGGAAAAAAGCAAAAGAAATTAGAGAACGAGAGCTTTCCAAATCTTTTTTCCGAATTAGAAAATATTGATTCTTTCAAAAGTTACGTGAGTTTGAAGTTGGGCTTGAAACTGACAAAAATGATAGCAAAATCACGAAATACTGGAATCACGTACAAATTCGATGGTTTTTTCAAATTCTCCCTTTGCTACCATTTTTGGTCAGTTTCAAGCCCAACTTCAAACTCACGTAACTTTTGAAGGAATCAATATTTTCTAATTCGGAAAAAAGATTTGGAAAGCTCTCGTTCTCTAATTTCCTTTTCTTTTTTCCAAATTTTATATTGAGTTGTTATTAATCGATTTATTTGGGATCAAACTAGAGCTATTTGTAGTAATTTTTTCGTTATCAGTAATTAACCCGTAACTAATTGTTGGCACATGGTTTCAATTTGGCGCCTTTTTCCATTTCATTTGTAATGCCCTAAAGAATAAAAAAAATCTAGTTTGGTAGGTATGCTCTCAAAAACCACACGTTTCTATTTTTGCGCTAAGAAATGTCCGATTTTCTGTAGAATGGCTCATATACATATGTATATACCTATGTGAAGTACTAGTACAGCGAGTGTGTGTCTTGGATGCGTCTTTGATTGGCGGGCTTTGAGACGTTTGCAGCGCGAGCGCTTATGCGATTTTGGACCGCTTTGGTAGCTGGGTGTGTACGTGTGTGTTACGAATGCGTCGTGGTATGTAACGTTATAGACGTCTGCGTTGAGGGAAATAATGTCTGAGCGCGCGCTTACGCGTTTTGATTAAAGTTTGTATTAACTGTCGGTAATCGCACGATGAAGATGAATTGCTGTTGCCAAGTTTTACACATTCCAGCTGTATAATTGTCAGGGAATAGGCTTTGAACATTGATTAATTTAACACTTGGAAATTGCAATGGAGAAAAGTAAATTGGCCGAGTTAGCTTGTTTTGAAAGTTTATTGTGTTTGCGAAGGTTTTCTATATACGTTACTTGTTCTTTAGCATATTTTAACAGTAAGTAGACAATTTAATGCATCATCATTTAAATAATAATTTTTTTTAAAACTGCATATTCAAAATTTCAGATTGATATTTTATGATTTGCGTGTATACATTATAAAATTATATGCTCTATATTTTACTCCAGTTGAAGTATTCATACAATCTCTTCATAATAATAAGTCAAAACCAGTAGTAGTAAAGCATGGAAAATGATTCGAATTTCAAATTAATTTTATTCTCAGTATTACATATTATTTAAATCTATAGAAAAGAACCTCAAACTAAGTTCCATACAATAATAATTACAAAGGGACATTTATTACAAGGAAATAGCGACTTTCCTCAGTACGCTGAATGTAAGATTGTTTGACGGTGTAAGTAAAGCTCGGGCATTCGAAGAATGCGAGCATTCCTTTCAAAAAGGAAGAGAGGGGAAAGGTTAAAGGAGGGAGAAGCCGCCGAAAGCACAAGCTCGCAGGCGACATTCGTGGAACCTCAAAAGAGGGATCGCTGTAGAAAAGGGAGTGTGTAGATTTAAGTGCACGAAAAATCGCTTTGATACCAGTTTATAATAAGTGAACTTTGTAGTACAATAAATGAGATATCGAAGCCTACGGTATTGGCTATGTAAATATGATAAATCATGATTTTCCAAAACTCAAAATTTTGCAGAAGAATTTAAAAAGCGAGCGACAATTAAAAGTAATAAGTAAACGCAATTGTTGCAACTATAACTACTAATATGTTAATAATTATATGTAAACAACACTCTGGTTATTGACAAAAATTAGTCGGACGTATTTTTCATTAATCCCCGTTATCTCATGTCCCAGCTCGCGCGCGCACGTATACGCATTAGCATTTTTTCCGTGACATAAACAAATATTGATCGACACATATTACGAGGAAGCGATTTACCAATGCCTCGGGTATAGTAATTTTTCATATTCATTTCTTGACATTCCGACGGCATGCGCGTCTTATCGGTAAATTTGTCTCGCGCTCGCCCGATAAAGACCATAACAAGACCTTTGCGCTTTTTTCCCGGCAACTGCGCACATTATCGCGCACTATTATACATATACATGCGCTCGAGAGAGAGAGAGAGAAAGAGACAGTCTCATGTACTGCTCATCTTGCACGAGAGGGTATGTATACATATATGTACATCCTACCGTCATCATACATGAGCGACGTCAAACGCTTGGTAGATAAGGCACCGATTACAATCTCTCCAAGAGCGAGCTTTACCACACATACACATAGACACACACGTATTATAGCCAAGACCAAATTGTCGAAGGCTTTATGAGAGCCGAGGCAATCGCGCGACGACGCTCGCGAGATTGAACTGGATTTTTTTTCCTAGGCGAAATATATAGACGCCACGTTGCCGTCGACAAAGATGAGATAAGCCTGTTACATATACTGTTACATATATACGAACAAGCGAGTGAGCTTATCGGCGGCTGCCTCTCTGCGCCCGAAGGGAATGGAAAACGAATATTGTGCGAACGCGCGACTATTAAGGATTACAGACTGATAAATGGATAATTTGTCAGGCTGACGCGCAAACGATGCGTGAGGTGTGACACGTACGCGGCGCGATGAGTGTGATGCGTGTATAGGGTCAATGTTATAGTGCGATGAAAAACGTCGTTGATGAGCATGCGTGGTCAGAAGAGTGAATGTGGTTGGGAAAAAATAACAGGTGTGATATGATAGTTAATGAAAAAATAATAAGAAGTCGATAGGTATAAGGGTTGATGCTTGATGCGAGGAGGATATAAACTGCGCAAAATCGAAATGAAGGTTGTATGGTTTGGTTGAATTGTAGGATTAGCAAAACGGTAAATTCGCTATATAGGTGCAGAATAGGTGACTGATTTATAGGTGACAAGCGTGAACTTAAATGGCATGATTACTGTGGGTATATTATGCGAGCGTGTAGACAGATCTGCAATTAAGAAAAATTTTCTTTTGTTCAAAGAAGACTATATAGTACATAGCGCAACGTATATATGCGTGTTAAGAAGATAAAGGTAAACGATAATGTAAGAAGAATAATAGCCGATCGACGATCATCGATGCGCAGCGATTAATTGAGCAGATATTATCTCGCTTATCGGAAACTCAACAAATGGATTTCGAAGTAAAAGATGCAATTTATGTACCGCGTTAAATCTAAACTATTCAATACATCAGTCCGACCTTATATAATGCGTTGTTCTTGTTCTGTAATATAACTCCGTTATTTTTTATAGATATAGTTTCAAATCCCTTCGAATAAACGTTTATAATAATTATATACCATGACAATAAATACTACAAAAGTTTGTCTAAAATAAAAACGTATTAAGGATATATTCATACCGCGCAAAGTGCACTTTTTAAATTCATTCGTTTCCTCTTAAACGCATTATACAACATACACGTGTCGACTATACGCAAACGCAAACATATCTGTGGCTCCGAGGCATAACGACATAAGTCCATTTTTTTTATTTTTTTTTTTATTTTTTTTTAAATCGGAAAACCTTGGATTGTGTATCTTTAAATAGGTCTTTTTTTTTAAACTCTCAGTAGTAGCTAAAATATTGCCCTAATGCTAAGATACACGGAAAACGTAATAACATTAGTCCATTTTTCAAATTTAGTCCGTGGCATAGCAACATACGTCCAACAGTGACTTACTTTATCCAACCAAATTGAATATAAAAATTATTTTATATTATTTTTTATACAATAACTAGATAAAATTTATAATTTTACAAACGTTAAGTGCATAAACGTGAGAATTTTGAAAATTAGTTCATAATACCTGTTGTTTTACGAAATAAAAAAAATGCCTTTTAATTTATCGCGAATTCAAGTTGTATTATTTTTAACATAGTTATTCGTTGATTGATTGTTAATTTTGATGAAATTTCATAATTAAATTAACGAAAATGATCGAAAAATAAACGAGAACAGAACTATTAAATAAGTCCAAGTTCCCGGCATAACGACATAACTTCATATTTTTATCGAGTTTTCACGAAGGAGAAAATGCATAACCTGGTCATACCACCATGTAAATGTTTGTTTTAAATGTGTTAATTGATTAATATAGTATCGCGCCGTATCTCGTTTATTCCGATCTTACGAGTAAATTTGAACATTGAAAGCCATTTTTCTCAGCAACGGAAAAAGTGGACTTATGTCGTTATGCCTCGAAGCCACAGATATATACATACACAACTGCACAAAGACGAGATAACAGATCGCAAATCCTCACTGTCGGTATAGTTCAACCGAATCCCATCGAAGGAAAAGAAAAAAAAAAGAATCGAATAAAAGGCTACACAGTAGGTATATATAGCGAGAAGAAGCCGCCGGGGCGTGCTGCAAAGGCGCAAAGACAAGACAGCGCGCGCGCGATTGCATCGGAACGAGGCGTCGTCGTCGTCGTCGTCGGCGGTGGCGGCGGCGGCGGGTACGACTCGACGGAAAATTCCTTATCGTCGCGAGTGCGCGCGCGCGGCTCTTCTTCGGTTCGCGGTAAAAATCGAAGGCCGTGTGGCGACTCCGAGTGTGCGGCGAGCGTTGCGAGAGAGAGAGAGAGTTTTGCAATTCTCCTCCCGCGCAATGGCGCCTTAACGCTTTTGCTCTGTATTATATATAGGTATATATATGTGTATGTAGGTGTATATAACGTCGTCTCTCGTTCTCTCACTTAGCAATCTTCCGGATTACTTAAACAAGATTCTGAGTGAGAGAGAGGAAGAGGGAGAGAACAGGATATGACGCAATCTTGCCGGCTGACTTAATTAAAGTTTTGCGAGAGATTTTTCGCGGTCTATGAGTATAGTGCGAAGGGTGAAGTAAGTGAGAAATGTTGCTTTAATTATTGTACGTATACTAGAATAGTAGACTGAAAGAAATTTATTAAATTTCATTTTGATCAGCAAAAGTGAGCAAAGTGTTTAAACAATTCTATCTGGGCTATGGAATTCTTACGAGAAAACGAGGATCTTACAGGTAATCCACGATGTAACTATCAAATGCCTGTTATAAAGAGGCGCGAAGTTTACCTTCAACTTTAAAAGTTAAAAAGAGGTCAATTGATAAACAACGTAGGACTAGACTTAATTTGTATTTTATTTTATGACTATCCGTAAATTTTTTTACTGTGAAGAGCTATATTGTATTTTCTTTATAAATTAAACGCTTAAAAACTTGTATAATTTGGTCCGCTTTATACAAAATTCCCATTGTCAAACGTTGTGTCATAATTTTGTATATTTGATCGTTACAGAATTAAACGCGATAAAAAAAAATTCAAAAATCCTTAGATAAAAAATTTTTTAATTTATCCATATATACAAAGTAGCCCGATAAGCACACTCAACGATAATGCCATGAGTACTACAGTAGTAAGGAATGAAACAATGTCCATAATCCCATTGTCATAAAGAACTTGTCGTCATGAACATTGCGGTCTGCCCTTAGGGTCGCGACGATAAATTCCTATAGGGATATTCTCGATAGAGCGAGAGAGAGAGGCAGGATGAACGCGACGAACACGTAACTGACGCATCGTCAGCGCGCGTAAATGCGAGTAGCTCGCGGGATCGGATCAAGTGTGCCTACATATATATATATATGTACACACATACATACGAACATGTATACGCAGCGAGGCGATTTAAAGCTCGCACATCAGCCGAAACTCGCTCAAACTCGATTTACGAGCTACGTGACCCAAGATCAAACGACTTATCCTGCCCACCGATCAACCGAATGGCTGCCTCTTGCGGTCTTACTCCGACGAATCACAGATTTACGAGGGATTTATATATATGTGTGTGATGTCTCTTATTATATACATCCTATAGAGACAAACTTTATCCAATGTTGTGTCTCTTACATGGGATTTCAATGGATTATATACGGACAATCTGTGTATATTTGAGCAAGAGAAAAATTTTATCCCGATATTATATGTAAATTTTGAATTTTTACTCAAAAGAGAGAAAATATTTTTAGACTTTAGGAGAGAAAGTGTATGTGACTTGCATTGCAAATCAATATACAGAAGAACGTTCGATCGATGCGAAACGATTTGATTTTGAATAATTTTTTCAATTCAATAGAAATACGATTGTAAGTTACATGAAGTGTCATCAAAGTTACAAGAGAACTTCATTATAAGCCTATTTTATAATCCTCTTGAACGGTTCTCTTAAATGTTTTCTGACGGAAGAGTACATATCTCCGGTAGACGCTTTTGTTCCTGAATAACCAATTCACACGGTAGCTCTCGTACGTGCTTTTCCTGGGAGAATACGCTAAAGGAAGAGAGTGAGAGAGAGAGAGAGGTGCGCCTCTGAGGGCAGAACGTGATAAGCAATTCACAATTGGAAAATGAAAAATTGCGCTATTGAAACTTTTTCAATTTATTTTGAAGGGAATTGAATAAGAACACTTCGGTGACACAGATTTCGCATAGAAACAATATATTAAATGAACCAAATTTACGAATAAAGTTTTAACAGATTTATTTGGTGAACTCTTTATACTTTTCGTCTACAATTTTATGAGTGTCTTTTCGATTTTTTTTAATTAAATAATCGATATTATTTTTTTTTGTATTTTCCACAGGGATAAAGATATAGGAATTCGTTTCTAGTAGTGCCATAACAAAAATATAAATGAGGATTTATCGCATGCAAATAAACTAAGAAACAAGAACAAATGTTTGATAAATAAATAGTAAAAGCAATATTATAAATTAGATTCCGTCATATGTCATGTTAATTTACTAGAGGGCTTTGCTTATTTGAATACACTCCATATTTGGTAGTCCTATCATATCTACCCTTCCCACTTTTATACCTGTTCAAACAAACTGTATAGCAGTATCAAATATTTGATAAGTATACAAACTTAAAGTACTTCCTTTCAGAATACATTATGTGTGACGATAATTGTTACACAAAATTCCACTAAACACGTAATTCTTGATTCAATTTAGTAGAGAATTTAGTATAAAAATGTGTTTTTACATAGAGTTTCCAAATAAATCCTCGAATCGGGAGTTTTTCCCGCGGACCCTTTTCCCTTCATCTTTTATTGCATCTCCTGCGCTCGAGGCTCTCGCGAGTGCTCCAAGCAAATGAAGTGTAAATCTCTCGACTAACTCTTCGACTTCTTTATATCTCTTCGGCGCTCCATCCATCTTCCTCTTTAAGCCACTGCTATACGGTCTGTCTCTCTTTCTAGCATTCACAAAATGCTCAGCTCCTATAAGGTTCGTCACCTTAAGGAACCTTTCAAGTAAATTAAATCGTAGCCCCAAGGGGATGTCCGAGGCAAAGCTAGGGGAAAATTGTTTAGTCGATATACCCGCTGGGTTCGCGTTGACTACACCATTGACGCGCGGGAGGACTCAACAAAATTCTGCTGCTATACTTATATATACCGTGAGCAGCTTCATCTACTAAGCGAGAGGGTGTAAGGAAGAGGATCCAGGTATAGATAAAGCGAGAGCTTCGTTTCGCGGTTCCCAGGCGAGTGACGAACCGAGACGTCGTTGGTGCTTCGTTAGCGAGGTGATCGTCAACGAAACAAGATTATATCCTATAACAGAGTCATATCTATATATACCTGCGTAAAGACAACCTCTTGCCCCCTTGAGTCTCTTACTCTACTTTCTCCCCCTTTCTGTTTATCCACGTACCTATCCATGTTCGTATATCTCTTGGTCTCTCTATCTGTTCTGCTCTATCCTTCCTTATCGGATCGCACAGAGCAGGATCGAAAAAGTTGAGAGTGAGCTGAGTGAGAAAGAGCGGGTAACGAACGAGAACGAGAAACTTAGTTAGAGAAAGAAGTATAACTGAAAGAAATAAGGAAACGGGAAAAAGAATCAGAAGAGGAGGAGGAGAAGGTTATATCACGAAATGGAACAAAATGGACAATATTAGCACAAAAGATAGAATAAAACTTCAAAGGAAACTACGTGAAAAATTTATGAGATGATGTTACAACATTTGGAATGTAAAAATGTCAAAGTAAAAATGGTGAGTAATGTTTCGGTGGTAACGCTACATTCATTATTTTAAAAGTTACAGAGTCCTTGCAAATTGTATACATGAAAGTTTTTCGAAATTTATAGTTGCAAGTAACATTAGTATGCAAACAGTAATTGAGGTAACATGATATATTTTTGGTATGGTACCTGTACCGTACTTTAACATAAAAGTGAATGAAATATTTGTGAGAAGATTATAAAAAGAAGTTAAAAGCAAAATGAACAAGTAAAAAGAACTCCATTAAAATAGTGAAATAACGAAAGCAAGCGAAAGAGTAGAAAGTGACACATAAAAAACGGGGAGGATGAGATCGTCTGAAGAAACGAGATAGCGTCATCTACGTTCTGGGTAAACTGACACCTCGTTAGTTCTTATACTTGTTAAGGATCAGTTTATTATTTTAGACGAGAATCTTTCCTTTGAGGTTACTTTTGTATACCCTCGAGCTCTTTTAATGTCTTTGCAAGATTTCTCAAGTGGGAATACTAAAAACAGGATCGATTTTTATATTTTCGAACTACTTCACACAGAATTTTCTTATAGAATGTACAATATTTTGTATTGAATAGACCTACTGAATATACGGAGTATGTTTCTCATTCCCGTAGTTATAATCAGAGATAAATTAGTTGGTCGTAGTGTAATAGCTATCCTGCAATAGGATTAAAGCTATCAAATAGTCGAATAAATATCTGAGAGAAAAGTTTTGAACTTGGGAGAACTCTGATCTGCGTCTAAGGCAGGCAAGTAGCGTCAAAACTTTGGATAGCATGACAGGTACTACGTTAGATTCACGTGTAAAGTTAAGAACTTTTGAAGACTCAGTTTATGAACAATATTTCGATGTTGGGAAATAACTTTTTAAAAATGGTACCAATAAAAATTTATCGAATTACACTTATTATTTCATAACAATAAACTTATTATTATTATGTACTAAACAATACTGTTCCAAACCTCTCTTCTTCTCTATTTGAATTTAAATATTTATCGTGAACATTTTTCGGACTGTAGCAAATTAAACAATATATTTTATCAAAAATAAAAAGCTAAGAAAGAATAAAAATAATACTTCTTATCGCCTAAACGAATAGAAATATATATCCCAAATAACAAGTTTTACGCGAAGCTTAGCTAAAATTTTTTGTGAAACTTTTTTCGCATTATTCCTCTCTCACAGTATTTTATAAAGGAGATAAATCCCCCTTCTGATTTCACGCCACGCAGGCGATTCAATCTCGGCGAAATCACAGCCGAAGAGCGTCAATAAGCGCCGCGAACAACGCCACAGGATAAAATGGTTTATTAAATGCGAAATAAGCCATTGTGGCCCAGTCGACGACGACGACGACGAGGACAGCCACAATGGTCGAACGATGCATCGGGCCATACAGTGACGCATGCTGTTATATACTACGCACTTTATCATGATCGCCACACATACACATACATACACACGTTGCATAACGTTTAGTAACAATAACCTTGCCGCGCGTCGGAGGCGCTCCGAAGCTGCTGCGCCTTCGATCGACGCCAACGCCGCACCCTTGCAATCAATTAACTTCGGGGGGCTTTGCCGTTCCGGAGATCGATTTTCGTTAATTAAGATTAATTTCTATTTTAATGCGTTGCCTCGACTAATTTCGTCCCGAGACTTCGGGCAGGGTCGTCCAATAACCATCCGCGAACTAATTTAGCTATATAATTTTGCATTATATACTTTGTGATATGAAATTTGATATTTTTCTAGTTTCCAGAAAATTGCATTAACATTATAATGTATAATATTATTTTTAACGAAATATCAGGATTTTAATAATGTCGCAGAAGCAAAGATAAGAGAAAAATGTTCAAAAATGGTTTAAAATTTTCGAATGTTTCTGACTAATTATTCAGAATAAATTTATTAATTGACAGTAGCTTCAATCAGAACTTACCATCATAATCACTAAAAAATTACACATGATTCTTATTACTGTACTTTAACATTAAAATTGAATTTTAAATCTGAATATCAAACAATTTTATACCATGGAAATTAGTTTTAGATGTGAAAAAATATTCTTAATGCAAGTCTAAATCTCATTAAATTTTATTAACCATATCGTGAGTAGATTATAAAGCTATTAAACGATAAAAGCATCTTGCAGTTTCCCGAGTTTCATTAAAAAAAATAATAAATTTTGTCAACTTAATATCATCGGTTAACGACTTTTGATCCTTCATAACCGAGTGAAAAAAAATGTCTATTTCAAGTATATTGAGAACTTACGGTCTATACCAACGGATCTCCTGGATTTTCCAAGACACTTACCTAGAAAAAAAATTTCATTATCAGTAAAACGTCGACTGGAAAAGTATGTTATTAAATTAATTAAATATAAATAATCTTGATGAAAAAGCATGATCAGTAAATTACAGACATGACAGGCAAATCTATATGAGAAATAATAAGAAAAGATTTGAGCGAACGAACTCTTTTAACGGGTCAATGAAGTAAAATGATCCGATCTAACGACGTCGATTGAGTATAATGCCAGAAGATGAAATCGAGTGGTAAGAAACGATCGCCTTAAAAAGATAGTAATTGAACTATTTTATGCGAGTGTCTTATTCAACAGTGATGTTTTGATTGACAAATGAGTTATAAATCTATTCACAAAATTGTTGAACAAGACTTTTTTACTCATTTTATAAATGACACTAAAGTTGTTTACTTTAAGATATAATGCTAAAAGTTTCAATTTAGCGAACTTTTTACTCAGCACTAAATTGAACGCGTTAATGCTGGTATTATACGTTTATCCATTAAAGTTTCAGGTCACTTACTTCAGATTTTAGGTCAAAATCCTCGTTATTTACAATGGAAGCGTGTACATAACATCCCTCTTTAGTCACGCATAAAATTCGTGTTTGCTAAATCTACGTGAAGTGCGTTACCCATGAATTTCTCGAACTACTTATTGTCATCCATTATAACTGTATATACATGTATAGTAACTACAGAAAATTTTAGACGCAATGATTTAATAAATACAATGTTTTAATTCATATTTTTTTTTGTAAAAAAATTCAATTAAACCAAATTTTATTCCATTAAATAAATAAAATAGTTTATACACACGATAATATAACAATATATAAATCATACAATTGAAATGATAACGACATTGTATTCTAAGTTTGAATCATTGTATTTCAAGTAGCCAAAAATTTGCTTTGACAAAGAGACGATAATTATCTTCATGAAATTATAACTGCACAATATAATTTACATAACAATTTACTATTGTTAGCATACAATCAAGATAAATTTTAATTGAAAAGTCTTTTTGAATTTCGTCTTCGTTCATCTGCACTTCAACATTTCGCTCACGTATACGCGAAGAATATCTTATTGGAATATGAATTTTTTAATATTAGTTTACCATCACCGACTCAACTGTAATCGACGCGCAGTATCTGATTGCAATGATATATTAAAACTAACCCAACAAAGAACCAACATTTTAATTAAAAATAATTCCTGACAATCTAAACTAAAACAGTAGTGAAAACTAAAAATTACAATACATACATATCGCTATCATAGAAATTTTCACGGAACCTTTTTAATTAAACTTTTTGCTTCTATATATCCATTTACAAGCAACCATCATATTTCGAGTTCAATAATTCACACGAACGAAGGAACCTGAAACTTCCATCAAACATAAAACCTCGAAAAACATATTTTTTTCATTTCCCGAAACACATCTATATATGTATATAATCTCTCATGTGGAATATTAAAAAACTCCCTCTCCCTCTCCCACTCTCTGCAATCGACGGCAACGAGGACGCCCGACACACACGATGGCACAATTTGCATGGTGAAGCACAATGGTTCTGTGCTCACGGGAGGAAATTCGAGACGCGCCTGTAAAACAGGGATATATAGGAACGCGTGTATAGAGTATAGTGCGACGTTTCGCTAGCGTATTCCATAACGCGCGAGCGCAATCGGCGAGGCAGTTGTATTCGGCGCGTACGTTGCACATTATATTACTTCGACGCGACGCTGATATATCTCTACGAGTGAAGCCTCTTGCCTAGTATAACGCGGCCGCCCAGATTCGTCTGTATGTGTATGTAAATATCTATATGTACCGAGTGTCGTTGGTAAACGGTAATACTTCTCGTTGGCTCGCTTTATGCGATACTAACAAATGTATCGTTGAAAATTTCAATTATGTATGTAGGTACTGTGAATGTATATGATCAAGTATACTTATATTTCATTATTAACATTATAATTTATGATCAAATATATTTAAAAACTTACGACACATAATCACACTGACACTAAATAACTCTTAACCAACCGAAACCGAGAAAAAAAAACGACTACTAAACGCACTTTATACGAAAAAAAAGCGACTTGAACTATGCCCACACATTACCAAATCGGGGACGCGCTCGCATATCACACGGGCACTCGTCGCATTTCAGCAATATCTAACGCGACGAGCCTCGTTACGCAGTTCTCTCTCTTTTTTTGCGCACGCGCGCGCGCGCAACAACCACATTAAAGAGATTAAAATGTTAAAATAATCATCGACCGCGCGTCTCATTTGCATATATGCGCTCGGTATATAACTCGCTCGCAAGCCCCTTTCGCACAAAGATAAATCCCATTCCGCATGCGGCGCCACTGCTGCCCGAACACATCGCGAGAGCGGAAACTGTTCCACGCACGATTCGCATTCAAAAGCGCGCTTCGCGTGTGCGTACGTAAAAAAAAAAGAAAAGAGAGAGAAGAAGAAGGCGCGGTACGCGCGGGAACAATAATCGTCGTATACCCGCGCGCGCGCGCGTGCAAAATAAAAAGCGGAACGAACAAACGAGTGAAGGCTGCTCACGAACGATAAGGCGCGCGCGCGCGCGACCGCCGAAAATCGCGTTTCGCGCTTCCTCGCATTGTTATTAATGAGCCCTGGTGAACGCTCGTCAATGTATATATATATATGCGCATCCGGTCTACCGTACTATATACCTATACACTGCTGTTACTCATGCTGATGCATTTTTCATAAATCGACGCGGCGTTGTTGTATATAGATGTGTATGTGTATATTATTTATTTATTTATTTATTGACCAGAAAATAGTTTACAGTAATTACAATAATTAGTAAACTCTACAGCGGTAAACACAGTTACCTTTACGTAGACTGGTACAAAAAAAAAACAGACTTACATGCTAGGATTTAAAACTAAAACTTAAGACTAAAGTTCGCTTAAACAAACTGATACGACTG
>JAWWEQ010001588.1:0-63967 GCA_035583055.1 Torymus tubicola
TATATACAATCATTTTCATAATGTCAATAATTCATAAGCTACTTTATTTATAAACTGATGACATATCAGGAATAATTGTTTTCCATCCGTTGAATTTAAAGTATATATCAAAGTAGAAAAGTCGTATTATCATTTAAAGGAATAGGGCACTGAAGTAGAAAGAAATAGTTGAAAAAAAAAATATATTTTTCAATTTAAGTTGTATAGTGTCCTTTAAAGTATGTTTTACTTAAATTTTTATAAGAGATAACAACAAAGTTTTAACCTGATTTGGAATGTATTCCTTATTATATTTATATATTGCTTCTAGTAGAAAATGAAAATTTCAGTATCTTTGTTACTCAAAACAATATAGTTTTTGTAGTATCTAGTTGTAACTTTGAACATATAATATTTTTCGATTTCTCAAAAAAGTATGAAGTGATTTCAACTTCACCATGTATTTCTGAATGGTTAAAAACTTTTGAAAATGAATAAACTAAACTTTTTTATACTCAGATAACTCATTTTGAGACTAATATTACCCTCTACAATCCTTTCAGAAATCTGAAAAAATTTTATCTACACATTTTTAAGTAGATAATACAAAACTGTTGCGTAACCGTCATTTAAAATTCATTAATGTAGTTATGAGTAAAACAATATTGAAAATTTAATTTTCCGCTTAAAATAATGTCAATATCATAAAGAAAACATTTCGTTGTTATATTTGTAAAAAAATATTTCTAAATAACACATACCCTAACGAACCCTTTTTCAGACAACTTGAGTTCACTTCTGCATTGTATAAACCAAATTATTCTTCTAAATTAATAGAATATGGTATTTTTACAAAAAGTTTTTTAATTTCAAAACTATCTGCAAATTAGTTAAGAATCATGCAAACGAAAGCACGAAGTTATAATTTGTTTTCCAAAACACCTTCGAAATATTTGAAAAGTTCATGAGAAGATAACTTGTGTGCATAACAAGAAACTGGGAGACTACTACCTTCAGTATACAAAGCATCAAACCACTAAAACGCAAACATCTCGGAAAAATTGTTCTGCTCCGTAACCCGTGAAAGCGTTAAAGATAGGAAGAAGTAATTATAGCTCGGAGAAACGCAGGCGCATCCGTTCGCAATCACTGCGACGACGTCGCGACTCCCCAGCGAAATCGGAACACGCGTTCGTAATACGAAATAAAGAAGATATGCTCGGGGGGGTGTAGATATATAAAGTATACGTTCGGCGCGAGCGAAACGCGGAGCTTGCGCGGATGCTGCGTACACTACTCTCTCGCTCTTTCTCTCACTCACTTCTCGGGCGTGCACGGCGCCTCGGCAGCACGCGCGCGCGCACCGATATATCGCACCCGTGCGCGCTATCCTCAGTCGACGTGCCGGCAGCAAAGCGAACGCACGTTCGCTCTTCGTGTGTCTCGCGCGCCGTGCCGCGGGGGCAGCGCGCCACCGAGGCGCTCTCTCTCTCTTCTTCTCACTCTGTCTATATCTTCTTGTATCTCTTCCTCCCTCCCTTTTCGTCAGTGCGTGCGTGCGTGTGCTGGTGCTATACGGTGCGTGCTGACGAACAGAAAAAGCGGTGGTGTACTCGAAACAAAAAGAGAGAGAGTTATATATAGTGTTTACCAAGCGTGCACGTGTCTTTATATCCGATTAAACGCCATGCCGGGATATAGTGAATGATGCGCCGGTGAGAGCCGGGGTGATTGAAGAAGAAGGTGCGGCAGCGAGAGGACGTGCCGCGAATGGTTTCGCTTCATTTCAACCCGATTGTTTGGAACGCTACGTGATCGCACTCATATATACATACTATAAGTACACACAGAAGAAGAAAAGAGTCCGGCAGTGGAGCGACGACGGGGTTTCTGCGGTGGCACACCGCCGCCGGTCGCCGAGCAGCGGCTGCAGCGTGCCCAACAAAGGTATATCATTTTCAGCCTTGTTATTCGGTGTGCGGGGGATTTGTGGAAAGCTTGCGGTCGAATTATGAATACTTAGCTATATACATACATAAATATTTAATGACTTTGTACATTTTCTTTAACTTTTACCGATGTAGACTGCCACCAGTCGGTAGCACCCTTGAATTAATTTTAATTATTGAAAGATAATAAATAATTTTTTTAATAAAGGATCTAGAAAAAGCGGCACGAGCGTATTGCTTTAATATTCCAGAAAGATTATAGTGGATTATTCAACGTAATACTTATAACCAAACCTGTTAAATAACCCTGCAAACTAATACAATTCATTAATTTTAATTATAGCGGTACAAGAAACATAGTCCATAGTATTGAATGTTGAATTTCATCAAAGATTACTGTGTATTCATCCATTAAAATATTAAAGTATCACTAAAAAATAAAATCAATGCTGGCAATTCATTATGCGTTTAAACGAAAATGTACATTTCGCAATATTCATATTTTTCTGATGAACAACTTGACGCGTATGTTTAAATACATTTATTGGAATTAAAGAATGCACATCGATATTAACGATTAAAATGATTTATTTTAACCAAATTATAAATGTATAAATATTTGAGGTATATGTATTTTTATAATAATTCAGTCAGGTTAAATAATAGATTATATATAAACAATGTAAATAACACTTTGTCGATATTAATTTCACTAAAAACGAATCCCAAGAAAAAAGTTTACAAACTATATAAAAAAAATCGTATAAACTGGCAGATAGATATACGTATACTTTTTGCGGGTCTTTACGGAACGCCGAAGTCTAAGAGGTGTGAAGTGCTTGACATCTACCCTGGCGATGCTGTAAAATAGATGACTTAGACAGGGGTTGTTCATGCGCGATGGTATGTGGCCTTGCCTGATGACAGAAAAGCTCCCAGATGTATAGTGAAGATCCTTCCTTGCTTTTGCAGCGACACACCCATCTTTTTCAATATTTTAAAAATGTCTCAGATTCCAGCAGCTAACAAAGAAACTTAGTTTCTTCTTTGCTGAGCCCAGTTGATGCTAAACTAGAGCCGACTTTCAATTTTGAAAGCCTTCACAAAATTCGTTTTACATTTTTGTCATTCTTTCGCATAAACCACTTTTGACTTACTTACGCGTACTCACACTCTTATACTTACCCTCGTCTATTTACAAAGATACATGTGTTAGATTTCTTACTGCATAATTTTCTACTTTTTAAAATAGCTTCTTCAATACTTTCTATATATAACAAACTCTTTTATATTCTTTGCAGTTAAGTCAATCGTTATTTATTGAATATCTAAAATAGGAAGAGTTACGCCGACAAAGTGAATTTTGTTGTTACAACTGGAAGATGAATGCGAATGTAATATTCGCATTTGTTTGAGCTCCCCATTTTTATCTTATTCGCTTGAATGACTTTGACTGATAATAAACACTTTTAACGCGATGAACTTTTCAATTTTACTAAAATTAAAGCTTTCAATTTATTGAAAGTGGCTAAAATACAATTTATTTACAGAGTTCATGTAACATAGAAATACTGAAGGATTTTTCGATTCTCCAGTTGTCTATATATAATCGCATATGCGACACACGTTGCATACGAATCTAATCATAGAGTGTGAATGTATTGATGAAACATATATGCACGAAAGCTGTTAACAAACAACTTTAACAGAGAGCAACGTAAATAAATTATGTATCAATACTCAATTTTATCGGGAACACTTTAATTTTATAACTAAACCGTTTAATTAGAAGATTAACATATGTAAAGTACTACATTTGTTTTATTTTATTGATAAAAAGTCTTAAACTCTTTATTCGAACAATACTGTGTTACACTAATTACTGATCCATGTTCTATTATTATGATGTAGATAATGAAGCATCGGAGAATATACATATCGTGCAGTATGTATTCGTATAATTTAACAATCTAGTAGACACAATTAATTCTTTATATGACCTCTGATAATTAATTCAGGAAATCATTTAATTTAAACATAAATTGAACACACTGAAATGCAGTAGAATATACGTTATGTATAGTATGTACAAACTTACTTGTGTAGTGTACCAATCTAATAGTACATTTAATCGTTGTTACGAACTCTCATAATTAACTCATTAAATCATTTAACTTAAAAACATAAATTGAACATATTTATGTACGTATAAATAGGTCATGCTATATTAACTTACCAATTAATCATCGTAGTTTTGCAAGCTTCTATTATAACAAACCAAAACAAAATCAAACTTTTAAAATTTCTACCATTTGTATTGTGCGTTAGGTTATTATAAAAAATAATTTCTATCTAATGATAATTAATGCAATCCACTAAATACTCTATCAGTCTAATTCTACTACCAACTTATCTGCATAAATTTTTTATCAAGTTTTTTTCCAGTATCGAAAGAATAAAAACAAATCAATAGAGGTAAGACCAAACCGTTTTTTTTCAACTAAAAAAAAACAAATAAACATCAAACGTAAGTTCAACAATATTTTTCCAAACGAGGAAATAGAATCGCGAGTCGCAAAGGGATGAAAGCTCGCACGAGCCATTAAAAAAAAGCAGGGCACAAGTCACACCTGTATACAAATTATGCTGCAGCTTCCGCGAGCGCTCTCTTTTCTCCGACGGCACCCGTTCACGCGCTTCTCACTGCTTTTCTCTCTTCCTTTCGTCACAGTCTTTGCACCCTGATGCTCTCAATGAACGTGCACTTCGCGCGTGCAATCCCATAGCTACGCGACGAGCGCTTCTTTGTCCCGGTCGTTTTATCGGCCAATACTATGGAGGCGGTCACATTGAGTGCATCGGAACAGCTATCCAGGCAAGCAGGCAGGCAGGCGACGGTGCATTCCACGAGCCTGCGATCGATGTTTTCTCGTGCGAGCAGCATCGCCTCGTCACCGTCGTCGTCATCGTCGCGCCGCATTACCGAATCAATCGTCCTCGTTTCGCGCGCTATTACCACTCGCTTTCTTCGCCTCGTTAGCAATGCTGCTATGAGCGCGAATTACTCTCTTTCTTTATCTCTCGATTTCTCTGGCTTTCTCTCCTTCCCTCTCAAGCTCATCGAGTTTGCCTCTTTTCAGTAGTTCGTGATTTCCCGTCGCGTGACACGAGGTTTTTTTTCTGAAGTTACAACCTACAATATCTTTCTTATAAGTGTTAATTTGATTGCGACGTTTTTCTATACCTCTATTACACAATAATTGACATACAAAGTGTAAGTAAAGTTTTGAATATATAGAAATGTCAATGTGAAGCATATTAGATGTTTTTGGAGATAAAATTCTTTGATTTCGAGCTGCTTTGGGTATATTTTTGTATCTATGTCGGAATGACTGATAACTGTTTTCAAAATAATATTAAAATAATAGTACTGGTTATTAAATAAAATTAATGAGATTTCATTTGTAAATGTAAATACCTAAAACTACAGTGTAATTCAAAGTAATATTTCAATAAATAAAGGTTAGCTTATGGTAAAATTTGTATTTCTCTCTTATTAATTAATATTTCTCTGCTAAATTGAAGTTAATATAAGTGTGTAATACTTGATTTGCAATGAGTATAAGGGTTGTCACTCTAGTTTTGATAGAGTGACAATCACGCTTGAGTTGAACTGTATTGACGTTTATACATTATTGCAGTAATATAAAAAAGAAAAATTAAAAGATTGAGTATTTATATTAATGTTCCAAAATATAACAATGTTGATTGTATATTTCTACAAATTTTCATTTAGTTTGTATATTTACAAAAAAAAATGACAAAAAGTTTAATTTTTTTAATACACCATTCTACCACAGTTTTCGTTTGAGACAACTTCGTTTCCACTATTCGTCGTATAAAAGCTTTCAGTAAAATTAAAACATAAATGAGTAAAAAAGTTTAAAGCATTCGAAAAAATTTATAACAATACGAATAGTGAAAGTGATTTATCTTCTTTATCAAAAATACTAATCATTCTTTGAAGACAGATTTTTAAGGAAGAAAAAATAAAGATTCAATCATATTATTAAATAATAAAGAATATTTATTAATGGAATTGACTACGACCTTAATTAAGAAAAAACATCAATTAATGGTATTTCACTAACTGGAAAATCTAATTAAGTAACTGTGGTTTTTTCAAGCTTCAGAATTAGAACATAAAAAAATATGTAAAAAATATTATATTAACATGAATTTATATTTATATAAAAAACTTGAGTTGTATACATAGTACGCGATTTGTGTGTTATTGTCGAAAATATGACTTTTCTCATTTGAAAACTCAAAGTTGAGCGCAGAATGGGCCATTCGCGTTTCGAAATTCGCAACTTTGAGCGCGAGCGGGTGAACGCGCTTACAATGCGCTCTCTCTCCTTCCCCCGGAGAGTTTAGTGGCCTGCCGTCATCCGTTTTACCCGACGCATAAAGGAAGAGAGAAAGAGAAAGAGAGAGAGAGACCAGGCGCGCCGAGTTGAACGTTTAAACAAGTGTAAACTTCAAAACAGAGGGCACCTGCCGAGCCATTCAGACCGTTTGAACTCGTTGGCCACTGCGGCCTTTTTCATCAAAAAACGGTGGCCACGGCATGCACGGAAACGCGTTAAAGCGAGAGAAAGAGACAGAGGGGAAGAGAAAGAGAGAGAGGTTTTATCTTAGTCTACACTAAAATTTTCAAAGCTTTGATATACGCAAAGGAAATTCCTGGAAATTTCAATCGAATTCGTGCGAAAATAATGAAATATTGCTCGAGGTGGATAAATGTGCAATTAAAATGTTAAATCTGTAGAAAAAAAAATTAAAATAAAATAGTCACGATCATTAAATTTGTCTGACTATGTTTAGTCTGTATCTACTTAAAAGCATTCTCTTAAAAAATATTTGTATTATTTACGTAGATTTATTAAATATTCGAGAATTAAATATTGGTAAAGTATAGTAACTAAAAATATATGTATTTTATAATCGTGTTTGTAGGTATGTATATATACACTTTGTGAATGTATATAAACTTTGGTTTGCCACACAGAGTTTATTGCGCAGCAACTGACATGAACCTCTCGCCTCGCCTTCTTTTATAGCCTCAACTTGTCGAGTGACGCGAACCACCACAAGTTATAAGACCTAGATAAGTTTTAAGCATTTATTTTCAACTCGAAAAACATATAAAAAAAGTAGCTTGCGGTATATACACACTATACGTTGATATAGTGAGAAATCACCCGGAGCTTAACGGCACGTGCATGCACTCGTTGCTGCGCACAAAAGCGACGTGAATTCAAAGGCGCGGCTGACGTTAAAAATCTCTCGCCTTTGCGGAGCTCTCCCTTTAAGAAAGCAAATAACGGACCTACTACTCCCCCTTGCGCTTAATTTAACGAAGCGCGCGCCGCGCCGCGCCGTAGGTGCATCGGCGCAAGCTTGCGTAGGCCGACCTGACGTCAGTCAGTTTCTCTCTCTCTCTCTCTCTCACTCACTCACTGCATAGGTATGTGCATATATATACGCCCACGCGACCGGGCGACATATCGCACAGTGTGTAAGCCCGAGGCGTTACCTGCGCTCGCGCATGCGGAATCCATTGACTTTTCCGGCTAGATCTATTGTATACGTAGGTATATATTTATGTATATATATGTATATATGGATTTTTCCCAACGGCGAGCGCGCGCTCGAATGGCTTTTGATCTTTTTAGCGCGGCTACCCTGCGCGCATTCGTTGCACACACACACACTGAATTATCCTTTATTTTTGCTTTTCAGAATGATTAATGCAAACGCAGCAATGGCGGTATAGTGGCAGCAACAGCAACGCGTACCCTTTGTGAATGGTTAAACCGCCTCTTCGTGATTCGCTGTCTTTTTGTTCGAGTACTGTTATTATAAACGGGTGAATAGTCTTTTTCGACTTTTTTTTTTATCATTTTCTCGTCGACGCGACAGTTTGTGTTTATTGGGAAATTTTACGCTCCGAAGCGAACAACTGTCCCTCTCATATTCCACGTTAAATCACAAAATTTTTATAAAATTTTTTTTTCAGAATCTTTTGCTTTACTGTTTTAATGAATATTTATTCATTTGACTTTGCGATATACTAGAATGAATTTTTTCTTTTTTTTTCAAAAAAGCAGTTTTCATTTCAATTTTTGAAATATTAAAGCAACCGTATTTAAAGCTATATTTCTATTCCATATATGCATGCAGTCATCTCGTTGTAATGATAAAGCTTCGAATCATCATTTCAAGTGAGGTATTTTTATAATCTATGACAAAGTGTGACCTAATGTGCTCGCTCTTGTAGATATTTCTCGATACAAAGAAAATATAATTCTACATCGGTTAATAATAAATCTCCTGCAGAACTATTTTACAAGTTGTTAAAACAATACTCTGAATAATTTTTTAATAAATTCTCAAATGACTTTTAGTCAGTTGATAATTGTAAAGTATTTAAGTTTGTATACAAGAAAATATCACAATAGATTAAAAAAGTAACAATCATACGTGCACTAGAGTAACGGCAGAAATATTCTTTCAAAACAATATAGCTCAATGAAAAGTTTGTACAAATTAAATTTATTTCTATATAATAAAACTGCTTATAAACACAATAACAGGCGACAGAAGAACAAATGTAAAAAATTTTACGGCTATTTGGACATGATCAACTGAAATGAGAAGTACATTATATAAAAGCTTTTTTCATGACATACATAATAGACTTATGTATATTAAAATGTCATTTTCCTTCCTCCTACATCGAGAAAATAAGAAAGCTCGAGCAGCCCGTCGTCTCGGTCCTTTCTCATGAGGCGGCCGTGGCGCAACTTTTTTTAAAATTAAATACCATCCCCAGCCCCTGAATAGCCGTAATAATAAATCCATTAAATTTGCGACGTTAATTAGAAAGTATATAAGTATAAATAAGCTCACGTGCAGGAACGCGAGCACACGCCCCAGGCATTTAAACACTTTGCGAAACTGTTTTTCATCCAACTCCTACATAACCCGCGTCATGATTCACTGCGTGGACGCTGTTTTTATCTCGTTCTTCGTATTTTAACGTGTCCCGCGACTCCAGCAAAAAATGATTTCTGCTATTTCAACTAACCACCGACGAGTCGATTCTCATATAGCTACCAACGATTCATCTCTTTCCCTTGCGTAAAAATACCGCGGAAAATAAAAAAAAAGAGTATAAAAAAACGGTGAAAGAGGAGAACAAAAATGAAAGCGGAAAATCATTAAGAGGGGTAGAGAGAAAGAGGGATAGCTCGTGGTCGCCAATTAGTTGCAAGTCCCGCAACGTTGAAATTCGATCGTCGCTACTGTACCATCGTTGTCCTCGCGCGCGCTCGCGCGCACGCATCCAATTATTATTGGATTTCACTCTCGTGCTTTCTCCCTCCTCTCTCACACTATCCATATCTTTTTCGCGGCCGCATGGGAAACCAGATTCAACGAGAGGAGATTAAAGCGGACGTGGAAATATATATACCGATCGATATTACATCTCTACCGTACTATAGCACCGAGAGCGCGCAGATTACCCCTCGAGATATAAATCGCGCGCAAGTCGCTCTCATTGTTACTGAATTTTAATTACTTTAAGCGAGGAAGGATGAGAGGAAATAGGGAAAAACATATAACAGACGAGTGGATGCACTCAGCAGAACGGCGGATATCATTCTCCACCACGAGAGCATAAACCGTGAAGCAGCAGCACAGGGCCGCATCGAACTTTTAAGGGGGATGGGATTTCAAGGGGAGTTCTTTTTAACGAAGTTGCGAGTTGATAATTTTGAAGCGCGCAAACGCGTGTTTTACTTTGATCAACACGGCTGAACGCACGCCTCCTCGTTAGGCCGTAGTTAAACTTTATAATCGGGTAACTGTTAGGAGTCGGATTTACAACACAGGTTAATATATAATATATATATATATATATGTGACGAGAAAATTCTTTTTTGATACAGAAGCCGCGACACGTCTTTTTATAGGCCGCAGTCGCACAATCGATTGGTGAGCTTAATATTAATGAAAGTCCCGATGGGAAATCGAAATCAATACAACAGAATGAAACATGTCAATTACGAGCGCATAGCTCCTGTATATATAGTGTGGCGCTTAATTAATACGAACGTCTCTATTTTCTCTCGCATATATATACATATACGTTCGCCGCACGCCATAACTTATTCACTGAAACGGCCGACGCATTTCAATATCGCGCGTAATAATTCCAACTCCTAAAGCCAATAGCGCGCACTGCTGAATTTCCCTTTACCGCACCCCTTCTCCCCACCCTCCCTTTCCTATTTCCTCTATTTCGCGCCGAGCCCAGCCGCGCCGATAATTAACTCAAGAAGCACACGGGACAAAGGAGAAGCCGCGTGCACGGGCGTCAATCGAGAGAGACAAGGGGAGCCCCCGACTCCGGCGTCAAAGTCGCGCTCGCTTATCCGTATACACACACACCCGCCCAGCCACACAACGACAACGATGACGAAAACAAAGAGATAGATCCTCCTTCCCGCTCCACATACTCGAGCGTGGCGAGGAGAAACTTTCTCGAAATGACTCCAGGGCATTTCGGCTCTTTCTCGCTCTCGCGTCGGTTCATTATTGGTTTTTCCCGCGCTCACCCACGCGCTCGTCGCTGGGCCAAGAAGCCAGTAGTGTCACTGTATGTATGCTCGTACATAGATATATATATATATATATATATATATATATATATATATATATGTGTATATGAAATGCGAGACGAAAAAAAAAATGAAAGCTGGGTGTCCGGAAATTCCGAGGCGCGAGGGAAACCGTGCGCGCGCGCACAGTCATTTTCCACGACACCAGCCCACGCCCCCTGCGGCCCTGCACACTTACGATATTACTTCGGCCCTCCGTAGGAGCGAGAAAGAGACGAGGAGTCACAGCGCAGGCGACGGGAAATGCAGAATGGAGGAGGATCCGTGTCAGGCCGACGCTTCGAGGCATTGCAAATTTTATCGGGACAACTGGGCTACCCGCGGTCGCATCGTACAAATTCATGCGGTCGATTCGTGCGTATACGTATATGTACATATAAGATATTCTACATGCTTATCTAGTTCTCTTTATGTTGATAGGGAAACCTTAACTTAGATATAACAAGAAATACGTTTTTACAGTGGTTCTTCATTTGTGTATAAGCTCATTTAGCATTAGTGCTAAATTTAAATTATATACTTACCACTATCGTAGCGTTAATTTATTTATTTACGTCGTGATGTTTTCATAATATAAATATCAGCAACGAATCTAGTTTTTAAATGAAGTTTTTCATAATTTATATTCATTATTTTGAACTAACTCGAGGAAAAAATCCCCTTCAATCCAGAAAATATGTGGAGATCATTATATGATTCGAAAGAGATATGATTCGAAAAAGTTTAAAATCAGTGCCGACATTTTTTCTTCACTAAACTTTGAAAGTCCAAGTTTTGGTCTTAGTTGAAAGTAAAAGTTTGAAGTTATCCCTATATCTTCGGTTTTTTGTCATCGTTCGGCATTGCATGACCGATCATTGTGCACGTGACATTACGTGACGCCCTTTCCAAATCGTAAAGAAGGGAAGATCGTAATACTCATTCGACCAGACTTTGGTCTCTTCCTCATCTGTTTTTGTCGTCACGCTTCGACGATATGTATATAGCAGTATATTAAACAACAAACGAACAGAGGCACAAAAAGCACAAAACTGGCTGACTAGACGCAACAAATGGTAGTTTTCTGAGGGGAGACGAGAAAAGTTTTTTCGGTCACAGAAGATGGGAAGCGAAGGAAAAGCTGAGAGCAAGAGAGAAAGAAAGAGAGAGAGAGCGAAACAAGCAGCCGAACGACCTGAGGGAGAATAACGTTTGTCTTTCCTTAACTGCGAATCGTTCGGCGCAACGTTGCCTTGGGGAGGCGCAGCGCGTACATGGTGTCGAATCAAAGATTTCTGTTTCCCGCGGGGCGCTAGATTTGTCGCGGGACACTTCTTCACTTCCAGTATGTACATTCGGTTAACGGATCCGTTCTATGTATATAGATATCTCGAATTTACTGATTGCTCAAGAGCTAACTATAGTTACAGGCAATGATTATTTCTTTGAATAAATGATTAATTAACTAGATTTCCAAAATGTGGTTGAAAATAAGTAAAACGTTTCTTAATTCTTAGAAAAAAAAGTTCAAGGAATTTTACAATTAATCTTTTCAATGAAATTAGCTGACGTGAAATGATTAGTTAAAAGATTAATGTAATTAGTTCTTGTTTATACACCCAATTTATAAATCATCCTATAATATTGTTTTCATTTTATATACGTTTTGTTAAACATAAATATTTTATTTCTTTTTACACATCTTATGTTATAAACTCATCAAATTATTAGATTTTTAGAATCCTCAATTCACTAATTAATTTCTTTAATAAAGAATGTGCCTTTCATAACGAGAAATTCTCTTACACGTCAAAATATATGGTTGAAAATTAAGATGAATAAAGTAAGACGAGATCTGCGGCCTGTGTTACGGGATCAAATTACATTTTTATATCCCGTACTCGAAACGTGTCTCGTTTCATGTTTATGCAAAGGGTTTAAAGTTGTTTCTATGTTCTCATTTCTTTATGACCCCTAAAAGTATTGTTCTATATAATTCTCAGTCCAAAAGAGTAGGTAAATATGCAATTACTTTCTTTATAACTTTTGCAATTACATTTTTTGTATACAAAGGAAAGCAAAACTTTTTGCTCCTATAGAATTGCTTTTCATTTTAAAATAATTAAAGTAATCTACATTAATTATACATATTTGAATTTCAGCAGACAAAACGTCTTAAATGATAGTTGATCAACTTAATAGATTTGCGCAATGATATATGTGCTATGGCCGTACAGCATAGCTGGTGCCACTAACCACAAACCAAGCTCACAAACGCTGCGAAAAACTTCGAAAAATGGACCCAAAATTAGTTTTCAACGACACATTCCAAATTAGGTTTTTCTTGTTGGTTAGGGTGTCTAGAAAAGATATTTGTTGTTGAACAAAGTCCATCGAAGGGTATCATTTTTCTGGGACCAATAATCAATTGTTTAAAAATGATTAAAAGCAGCTCTAGTTTAATTCTAAATTATTCCACCAAAAACAACTTAATATGAACTTTGAAAAAAGAAAATAAAACTATAGAGCGAGATTCCTTCAAAAGTTACGTAAGTTTGAAGTTGAGCTAAAAATTCACGAAAACGTTGTGAAAAGGTCAACAATTGTCCCAGCCATTGACCACGTGTATTTTAGGCTCAACTTCAAACTCACGTAACTTTTCAAGGATTCAACATTTTCTAATTCTGAAAAAAGATCTGGAAAGCTCGCTCTATAGTTTTATTTTCTTTTTTCAAAGTTCATATTAAGTTGTTTTTGGTGGAATAATTTAGAACTAAACTAGAGCTACTTTTAATCATTTTTAAACAATTGATTATTGGTCCCAGAAAAATGATACCCTTCGATGGACTTTGTTCAACAACAAATATCTTTTCTAGACACCCTAACCAACAAGAAAAACCTAATTTGGAAGGTGTCGTTGAAAACTAATTTTGGGTCCATTTTTCGAAGTTTTTCGCAGCGTTTGTGAGATTTGCACATATATGCTCCAGTAGTTTGTCTAATAAAAATAGAGCAGAATCTCAGAAAATGGCTAGGAGAAATGAATAATTATTGGTTCTCGGTGAAACCCTTTTTTGACATTATTAGCCCATTTATTAGATTTGGAGTAATATAACTTGAGTTTCGAATTTTCGATCCAAGTTTTTTTTATAAATTTGATCTTGAAGTAAGTGAAGTTCAACAATATCTAAGAGTGTAAGAATATAAAACAATATATAG
The DNA here is from genome assembly GCA_035583055.1 of Torymus tubicola. Taxonomy (NCBI): domain Eukaryota; kingdom Metazoa; phylum Arthropoda; class Insecta; order Hymenoptera; family Torymidae; genus Torymus; species Torymus tubicola. Next base: position 13,877 of record JAWWEQ010001588.1, read on the forward strand.
AGACTAAAAAGTAGTTTGCAGCATTCCTTTCATAAATATTCAGTAAAATTTATTTATTGACTGTCTTCTCTGTTTATTCTGTCTTTCTCTCTCCTCATCATAATAATAAGCTTTTTCTTAGCCATTTTTTGATTCATTGTAATTGTCAGTTTTAGTATCTTTAAAATGGCCAGGAACAAACTTGTGCCAATCATCAAAAAAACAACTCTATTTTTAATCTATTTGGTGTCCAAATAATGTAGAAAAAGCGTTTCATCGAGAGCTAAAAAATAAACAAGAAAAGTACGTATTTTATGGCAAAGTCTAAAATAAACAGTCAATTATTGGGTAAAAAATGTTTTAGATTTTCACCAAGGCATCATGAGCTATAATCAGCAGTTGCAACAAAAGGTATATTTAAATCTATTCAGGTTTTCAGATAAGAAAAAAAAATATCGAATTAGGAGTTTAAATTTATAAATTTAAAAAAAAAAGAATAAAATCATTAACAATAACAAAATTATTTTTATGAAGTAGTAATATTAATAACTATTATGAGATCTTATTTTGTTCATTAATTGAGTGAAGAAAATTAGATTTATATTTCACTACTGTGTATTAAGTCCCTCGTGCAATTCTTTCCATGTCCGACCAATATATATAAATACAGTAATACCGTGTTTATGACTTCAGCTAATAAGTAACAATTTTACGATCTTTAATAGCACTAAATCCCATTCTCACGCGTTGTCAACGTTTGTCACATTACAACTTAATCTAGGGTATTTTCTGTTTATAGGGCAATGAAGTGTGTACGCGTCTTGATTGCAGAAATACAAATAAATATAATTTGTAGTAACTTGATCGCGATTTTCTTGTTTTCTTTTTTATATTGAACGGGATTAAAGTAAGTGCTTTTAGATTAGCAGGCGTAAAAATTAGTGGGTGGTCGCTAAAAGTTGAAAAACATCTATTGCCTTTAGTTAAAAATAGTGTTAAGAGTCACAATTAGGAAATAAATAAGTAAATAAGGAAGTAGAACTCGATAAAAAAACATCTGTGACTCTGCAAGGAACCAAGCCTTAGACTCGTTTTATATATTCATAAAAATCGAACTTCAAACAGTATTTAAAATATAACCTTTCAATTAAAAAATCTTCTATCCTTTTAATCAGAATACATTCGCCTAATCTCAGGAGGAATAATTATTCACTAAAGGAAAAATTTTTGATAAAAATCAGCTATATTATAAAATAAAATTGCTTTCTTCCAGGAAAAGTAATAAATTGCAATAGAATTCTCGCTTGATTATGAATGTAAGAATCGTGATACAAATTTGATATAGTCTAATTATACCTAAGGCAGATGCGTATTTGTAAATATTTACAATACGTTCTTGTACCAATGTATGGAAAATCATAACGTCTAAGGATTTTCTAAATTTCTATCATAGTCCCACTTCTATCTGAGTGTTACGAAATATTTTTATAGATTTAAAAATGTCAGAACTTGCAAATTTCATTAAATCTAAATGTAATTTGCCGAAAAAGGTAGTAGATGAACTAAAAAGTAAGTTATGAATTTTTAAATATTTTTAAATATGTACATTACAATAATAATAATTTAAATGTATTTAATTCTAAGCTTTTATTTAATTTTCAAATTTATCTTCAAATTTCATGACATTTATTATACACAGGATGTGGCATAACAATGGATTTGTTATTAAATATAGAACGAGAAGAGTTAAAATGTTTCTGTGTTAAATTGGACGAAGCAACGGTAGACAAAATTTGTGATTGCATTAGAAACGAGGTAAAATAAAAAATGTATTTTTTTATGTTTAACGTTTTAAAATTATTACAAAAAATCAAATTTAACTTATAAATTAAAAAATTTTAAAGTGAAGTTTGTATATTTTATAACTCTTCAGTTTCAGAATGACAGCAGCTGTACTGAACAATCAGATACTTCGTCTACATTAGATTTTTCAGACAAATATTTAGGTAAAAGAAAAAGGATGTCAAAGCGTATACAATCGAAGAACAAAGTAGAAAACACTAGTAAAAAAAAATCACTTGAAATGCCACCTTATACTATTCCAAACTGTTCAACATCTATGCGTTTAGAATTCGATACAATCTCTTCTAAGGTAAGCTAACAATATGTCTTTAAATGAGAAACAATTTTTGTAGTTCTAAATTACTTTTGTTACGTTCGAATTTTTCAAATAGCATTTTCATTTTTAACTATTAAAAAGTAAATGATATAAGTATTTAGTACAGTGCCTCGTTCTATACGAAGCTCGCGTGATGTTACGTACGGTTCCCTTAGAGCAGGTCTGAGCTTCGTGCCGTTGAACGCATGAAAATTGGAAGCCTGACAGATTCTTCCGGACCGTAAACACATTAACATCGGCGACGTGTATCGTTATCAAAATATGATGTTAGTTCTTTCTTTGCCAGAACAAACGCAAACCACATCTACTGAGATCGCTTAGTAATTCTTTTACCACTACGTTTTCTTATAATGATGAGAGTGATAAAAATATTTAAATGTAATTGTTAATAACATAAGTGTTAAAAAACCCTTTAATTACTTCATAGGTACTTAAAAAGATTATAGAGGACTCTCTTGAAGGGATAGCAATTTTAGGTGAATATGAAAAAAATCAGATTTTAGATCAGGGCTCTAGAAAATTACTAGTGTCATTGATCGTTAACCGATGCACTCCGCCACTGACATAGTAAGACTCATAATTTTATTTAATATTTTATCATACGTTTATTACACAAATATAATTTTTGTACAGTGGGGCAGTTACATTTTTTGAGAAAGTTGCTAAATGTATAAAGGAATTATTTCCCAAAGAAGATATTGTAAATAATAAATAACTTTTATTAACAAATGTAAATTTTATTAAATGTTAAAATATATTTTTTTTATGTAGAACATATATTTCGTAGCACCGAATTCATTATACAACAATTCAAGAAATGCACAAGGATTATTGATTGTTAAATGGCGATCTATTTTGCACCGCATGAGAAAAGCAGGAATTTTAGTTAAAAAAGCGCAATGTTTAAACCAAAGACGTCCAGAAGTTGAGCACGAAGATTAAGAGAGTAAAACACGATTTTAATTTGATTGAACTTATGTATTTCGGATTCTTCATGATTTATTAAAAACTATTTTTTTTACAGTGTACAACCACGACAACATTTTAAACAAAACAAAAGGTTTAAGTCGTAATCCCATCTATAATCGCTTTTGTCTTAAGCTTTTTAATGAATAGTTCCATTCATGTTTGAGTGTTCAATGGTTGTCCATCTATAACAGCACGAATATATTCTACTCCTCGAGTTGATTGGGCACTACGGCTCTATTCGCCTGGGAGCAAAGCACGTACTTTTCTCCCTAAACTTTAGGTATGTACTCTCTCGAGAATTACGTCATCAGTGAGTGTGGCATCAGAGAAGCGTCGATCTCATTGACTCACGTCACTCGACGCTATTCGCATTTGTCGGAGTGCTTTAATCCACTACACGTCTTCACTGGAAAAAGATAAGTACACAAATAATCGGTGAATAACGTCTGCCCTGTTTCACAACTCGAGGATAAAATATTTTTTCTCCCTTCACAAAGTATTTCGCATAATATTTTCAGAGTCAGGTGGAGTCGCGATAGATTGTCATCACAGCTTTCAAACTGAATTTTTGCTGATGCAGTTAGCTACGGTACCTGATGGCGGTGCCTGCGCTCGTTAACATCGGTGTTTGCGTGTTCTGCATACGTTCCTGCGCATCCTCGGGCCGCGATCATCATTTTACGAGCTCGTTCTCCATACTAGTTGTCGTCGTTACCGAGAATTACGACCCGAATAATTTTGAAACGAGAATGCCAACAATAGGCGCTAGCAAAAACGACTAAAAAACTAACTTCGTTCGATATTTAAATTTATCTTGCACATTTGTTCTTGTAAATTTAAAAAAATTATTAAGAATATTATTTGTACAAATGTTAAAAATTTGACGCACTGTTTAATCTTAACAGAATAAAATAATGTATATAGTACGGAAGGAATAAGGTGCCATTTTGATGAGGCGCTGAAAAGGATCTCATTTCGCATAGAGGCGTTAAAGTGATACTATGTCAAGCGTATTTCCTTTATAAAAATAAGGAAACTCTAGAATAATCAAAATTAATAATTTTTAATTTTGTTTTATAATGTTAAGCTTTAAAATACCAACTATGCTATTATACCAAAATGTAGCAGCAAGACGGAGTAAATTCAAGCTCTAGAATTATCAATATTGGCTCTCTAGCGATACGATTTATGAATCTTTAAAAAGTGAGTTTTAATTTTATATGTTTTTGCGTTACGATACGTTGTTGAGTGTATTCAATCCCAAGTACAAACTGCAGCGAGAAACGTATAATTTTATATCTCTTTCAATGATCTCTGTAATCATCCTTTTTACTAGTAAAATATTATCACAAAACCATAATACTATTGCATTATGAGTATTCACCAAATTTGTTTATATTTTTACTTCAAAAATAAACCTGAAGTTACTTATTTTGTAACTCAATAATTTATTATATGCAAAACATTAAATATATTTTATCAATTCTGATGTAAATGACATTTTATTTCTTGTTTTCTTTCCTTCTTACTGGTGTTAGACATGTGCAAATTTATTTCTAAAAATAAAATTCAGGAGAAGGGCTTAGTAGCATTTAACTTTATAAAGATGTATATTTAATTAATAAATTCCATTTCCACTTTAACTTCTTAAATATACAATCTGAGAAAAACCATAACAATACGTACTTGTAAAATGTAAAATTTTGAATTAATTTTATTTGACTACTTAAAAATAAGTTAGACTTTAAATACAAAAAAAATATTTTAATAGTAATGTTTTATAAAAGTCCTATGAATTTTAATAAAGCAGTACAAATGTTAGCTTTAACGTACAGCGAAAATTGCAACATGCTTGGATGAGTTCAATTTTCCCTACTTACATGAAAATATCTTGCTATTTTATTTTTCTCCCTTAAATTCGCGATTCTCTTTGCCATAGCTAGTTTGCACAAAAAAATGATTAAATTGATTTGCTATTCAAATTTCTAAGTACATATTTTTCAGACATACGCAAAACTGAGAAGATCAAAAGCATTTTTTGATTGCATTCTACAATTTGTACATAATTTATCTCCGAGACCAAAACAATATAACATGCTTCTTACATCATCTATATGAAATACTATATGAAATTTGAAAAAATTAAATATATAAAATTTTTAATTATGTTCTATATTCTCTTCGTTTTGTAGTTCAATATGTCTGAATTTCTTATTAAAACATATAATTGACTGTAACACTCAACATAATTTCTTCTTTGAAGAGAGTTAATTGAAAGTACATAATTGTATAAATATGCGTGGTTATTAACTCTTATGATAAAAACGAGGTAAAAATCTTATACTATCTCTCTCTCAACCTCATTTTCTTCTTCATCACCCGCATTCAAAAATATCCAGGCACGCACGAACGCTACTTCCTACTCGCGGTTTCAATTCGCGAAGAGAAACCGTAGCGATTTATTCTCTAAAAATACTTCTCTCGATATAAGCCTTCTCTCTCTTTCTGTCTCTCCTTCTTCCGCGGCATCATGAAAAAGGGTTGAGCTGCGCGCCGTCGAAAATAACGGCCGCGCGTAGCACAACACCGGAGCGCAAAGTGTGCACTCGCGCACACGCCACTTGAATAAAGTATAAGCGCCAGCGGCGGAGGCAGCGGTAGCAGCGATGGCAGCTCTCACTGATGATCGACAGCCACATCAATAACCGAAATCGATGTAGCCGCGCATATCCGCTCGTCACTCGCGCAGAGTTGACTTCCCGCGGTAGATAGCCTATACGCGCTCGAACAATTCGCGCGCCGCGCGTATGTCGCCGTTGATTATATTAAACGAAGACGCGTACGTGACGTGCGTCTCGTCAAAGTATATTCTCGAGCGCGCTTGCGGTTGTGTATATAGTATATGTAGGTGCGCGCAACTCTGTGCGTAGTATAGTCGTGTACTCCGAGTGAAATCTTTGACGGAGTGATGTGCGCGTCACCTTTTTGACAGAATCTTTTGAGGATCGCTGGTCGTGTTCAAATGCCGATGTAAATTGACTCCCGCGCATTCTTCGTGTGAAGTAGCTGGATCGTACGTGTCCGAAAAGGTCGTAATGAATTTTCATCGGGCGAATTTGTTAATTTTAAACGAAATGCGCGTGGAGTACCGAATTACGTTTGATTATGCACAACGAATTCCTATGTGAATTACTCACATCTGATTAAACATTTTGTTTGTTATTTACTGTTCATTTTGAAAGATTCAGCGTATTTTTAAATCTTTGAAATGGAATAAAAATTTATTTCTCATAGAAATTCGAATATTGTGTATATTTAATTAATAATTCCTTCTTTCTTTGGTTTTAAAATTTATTTCACCGATCGTAAAACTTTCAAATCTTTTCGAACCTTCGATCACTAAAAACCGATTGTTTATACGTGGTTGTAAAAGAATTTAATAAAACATCATATTGTATAGAATAACATGCCCCTTATGCTACTACATATTATCCTCAAAAACGAAAGGCTTAAAAATGTAAACCTGTATTTTCCGAGTTAGGCGCTACAAGAGAGAAACTGTAAAACGAAAATTTAAAAATTCAAATCGATTTTTCATCCTTCAGCGAAATAAAATAAGTTGGCAAAAAAAAGAATCATGCTAATCTAGCGGAAAAATTGAAAGTACGGCCATAAATATTCAGTTCGAAATTCGCTATATGCCGCGCGACAGCCGCACTCCGGAATCTTTAAAGAGGCAGTCGAAAAGGAGCGCGAAAATCCAATTTACCTGGGCGGTCTCCTCTCAGCCACCAGGGAGAATCACAGCCTCTCGCACCCTGTGTCACTCTACTCGTTTCCCCTCTGGTCTCGAGCTTTTTCGCGCGAAACAGCGCTGGAGTACGCCAGCCGAGAGAAATATATAGGCGTCGGCACGGTAAATAAATTTGACGCCCACGCTCACAGTGGGGCATACATAGCCTGTGGCTTCTTGTATGTGCAGAGGCGGAACTGTTATGTGTTGCACAGTTTCGTCGACGACAGGTTGTCGGTGACGCTCGGAGACACTCGAGGGCTATGCTATACGCGTACAGAAGCTACAGCACCGGCAGACCCACTTCCAGGTGAGTAATTAGTTTAGTTAACGCCGATAGGCAACGCCGCGGCTATATAGCTACGCCTCGCGGCTGTTCTGATTTATCGGCACGCGCGCGCGCGCGACGCGTACGCAGGGTGTTACAGTGCGGTGTGATAACGACGCGTGAGATTTGGATTTGCACGCGGACCTTAACGAGATGGTGATTGCAGACTGGCGAATAGTAGTATATAGATCCCGATTTTTGGATTCCGAAATAACGCGCGAGTTGCTGAATCGAGCTGGCAAAGCCGAATACGCGTGTTGTAAGCGATTTCGAGTGATAAAGAATAAATGAGAGAGATTTGTAGCGTTGCTATAGGCAGTTTATTTTTCAATTTGCGAAACAGGGTTTGATCGTTTGGGTGGAAAGTTTTATACCAGAGGTTGGTGAAAAGTCAGTGTATTGAATGGGAAAAAAAATTATTGTCAACAATACAGAGTCAGTGTAAATCAACAAATATATTCCGAATAATAAAAAGTTTGAAAGGCCTCTGAATGCTTTATTACAAAATTTTAAGTGAGACTTTACAGAGTTGAGTTCAGTCGATAAAAGCTTTTTACAATTGAAAGAATAGAGTAATTGAGCGTTGAATGGCAGGCTCTTAATTTTTAAAGTGATCCTTTCGTATTGGTAATTTTACTTTGCCATTGCATCACTTTGTTTGGATTTAGAAAATAGTACACGTTATCAATAGCAATAAAAGAAAAGTTTTATCTGACAATGTATTGTTACTATTGACAATTTTATCGAAGGAAGAAGATATCGAAGACTGGAAAGACAGAATATATAATAATATAGAAATTCAAAGATGTTTTCTTCAATATCGACAAACTGCTTTTGACGTCTTTCAAAAAATCAGCGATTTCGCGAAAATTCGTTTTCATTTTGTCCATAATAAAATAAGTTTTGCAAATGAAAAAAGACAAAAACATTTACGATCTATGTAATTTTAGATAGTATTTTCCAATTTTCTTTACATGACAGAATGAATAATAAGAAAACAGAAGGAAATACGGAGGAAAGAGAGATGAGGTTTTCATCGGGTCGGCTCTGTGTTGTTGTTGCCACCGTGAACGCGAAATGAAAGTGCAGTCGGGATATTTTACCAAGGCAACCGTGGGGTCGGGTGATTTGACACCGGGCAAGAAAATTGCGCAAATGCCAGAAAATTAAATCTTCATGCAATTACGGGGATTATGCCTGCATTGCGCGTGCGCGCGCGGGGGGATTTTCAAGCCATTCACTTGGATGGAGAATTTCGTGCATGCGAAAATGCTTTCACGGACCTTCCTATCATGGAAATTTCCGAAATGCGATATCGTGCGCTTCCAAATGGTAATTTACGAATTTGCAAAAGCTTATAGCGGTAAGTGTTTTCGATTAAACCGCTTAACTATAATAAATAGAGCGACAGTATAGTGCTTGAAAAAGATACAGGAAAATATTAAAGATGACAAAAAGTATAAGCGAGCATAAAACGTTAAGTGCTACGTGACCCTCAAGCGGTGAGACACGTAATACTTTATGTCGTCTTTCCACGACTGAAACTGCTCATGCTAAAGTTTTTCATAAATTAAGATGCGACGTTTATATCTGCAAAGGTACCACTATCATGCAACTTTTTATAATAAAAATGATAAAATATGAACGACGTGCTATTTTTTACAGAGTTGTGCAAAAGCGTAAAGAGTTTTGCATATATCTATAAATGCTGTTGGAGAATTTTTTTTAAAAGTGTACCTGCGTAAAAAAAGTTAGTATAGCCAATATATCACACAAAATATTGATGATATACAGTCGTTGTTGAAACATGGACCTTATGCGACCAATACATTGGGAATATGAATTTTTTAACGTAGATATTGATTTTCATAAAAATGTGTCATTTGAAAAACGATAATCAGAAACAATTACTGTATGTGTTTGATTGTTAAGAAACTAAATAAAAAATAAAAATTGTTTCCATATCTTTTTACCGCAACTTCGTGGAAAGAAAGGGATAATCAACGATATCATGTAAAAGAGATTTAAAATATAATAATCACTAAGTATGAATAAATACAAATATACAACAATATTTATATTCGTAACTTTTATAAAGCCAATTTGTATAATTTTAAAAAGATACTCAATTTACAAAGACGAGTTTCAGATCTACGCAAATAAAGCGAATAACAGCCAAAGAGTATTGTTTTCAAACTTGATTTAAAGCAATTCCCAGCCAAACAGAATTCGTCGAAAGAATATCAGTTCGAGCGTACCGTGTGCCCCAGTCGAATGAGACACTCGTGCATCCAACTTCTTGAACGCGCTCCGCACAATCTCGCACGAAAAGCAGTTCTTCGCCTCAGCCGCTCTCTCTCTCTCTCTCTCTCTCTCTCTCTCTCTCTCTCTCTCTCTCTCTCTCCGGAAGAAAGTGATACGTGCTGATTTTCGCGTAAAAATACACCGACATCGACACTTGCCAGACGGAATTTCCCGCTGGTGAAGTGCGCCTTCGTCTTTCGCTCCTCGTGTGCGTATATATATATATATATATATATGTGTGTAAGGCACACTTCGCCCTCTCGTAGCTGTATCTCTTCTCCCATTTACGAGGGACGATAGCCGCCGCCGGTACCGCGGAAACGACCTTCCGGAAGCTTCTCTCGCCCTCCGCTACCAGATACAGCTTTCCACGTTGGGACACGTCCGATTCGATTTCCCTCCACCTTCGGCTATATGCCGTGCCTCTTCGGCTCTGTTTTCCCTTTCATCTCAATCACCGTTACTGTAGAGCTACGCGACTGCCTGGGCGTTTTTCTCGTGGAGTGATGGATCCCAGCGCGAAAATACCAGTCGTACTCGCCTGTATATATCTGCATGCACCCAAGCGGAAACGAGTTAGCTGTACTAACGTCGGGACATTTATCTTCGCCTGGTGAGATTAAATTTCACCGGGCATCCGTCGGCATGGAAGTGGTTATAGTAATTTGAATTCAATTATGCTGAGACACGGTGTTGTTTTATTTGTCGGTTATGCCTGGAGTTTCGTTTTTTGAGATTACTATGTAGCATTGCTAATATACTTAGATATATAGGGTAAAGAGCGAAGTAATCTATATTCTTCTTCATAACCATTTTTGCGCTTGATGATAATCACAATTTAGCTAGATTTCTACGAAAAGCAAAACATCAGATACTAAAGGTACAATATTACAAATGATGCATTTTTATAAGAATATTATTAAATGATTAAGGTATTCAAATTATCGTTATGTAGGCTAAATTTTGCTTAGTACAAATATACTTTATAAAAATGTGGAAAATCATTTTCCTATAAAGAACGACATGATTGATCATAGTATTACCAAGGCTGTTACCAATTAAATTTAGGCTGGGTTGCAAAGTGCTGCTGAATAGTAACTCTCTCAAACGTGACTCCCGCGGCATAATGCAATTGTGTAATTATAGTTGTATCAATAGAGTTCTATTTCGAGGTACATTCTATAGCTTTCTATAAGTATATGATTTTCTGGATGGTTTGTTTGTGACAAGACATTATGAATGTTATTCTAGTAATTCTATTTTTAACATGAAAGACTTCAATTGTTTGATACTTACCAAGTAATTTACAACTCGGTTTACAATATACCATTTTTCGTAAAATTTATTTATATAGAAGTGGTTACTGTCACTATCTGTAAATGTGATTATTAAACTTTTTAAATCAGTTAGAAAAAAAAACTAAGAAAAATACAGTAAAATATATTTTCTTTGTAATTTTCAATGATTTTACCTGCGACATAAACATTTTTTCTGTCTGAAAAGGGTCAAATCTTTGAAATTCAAATTTTAATCTTAAAAGACATTCCGTTAAAAGCTCTGAATTGTAAAGCAAGCGATAGTTGGTCTCGTGAGGCTAACGCTTTCAAAAAATATAAATAAAACAAACATTTCTGATGAATTGCTTTCGGTTGTACTTACTGGGCCATTCTTCTCCAAACGCTTGCGAAGTTTTACACATCACTTTGCAAATTGAAGTTGAAATTTACCGATTTTCTTGGAAAAGAAGTTTGTTTATAAAGATTCTTCGTAGATTCCAACGGATTTTCTAAGCATTTTACGCCGTGCACTGAATTTAAATGAATGCATTGCGATGATATCGATGATAATAATAGTGTCCAATTTTAGACTTTGAATATTATTTTTCAAATTTACAAAAACCTTACTGATTCAGTATTATTCTATAAGTATACGAATAAAATAAATATTGAAATTTTTATTAGACTCTAGTGTGACTTTATGTATTTTGTGTTATTTCCCGAACACAAAAGTAGGATCAATGCCTGTGAAAGTTGCGGGCGACTTGTAAAAGTGTACTGAGAAAAAGCCAGAGGCGAAAGAGGCAAAGGGAAAACTCCATTCAAGACTCGCCGACAATAGCATTGTTCGGTATTTTCTCTGTGTCGTGGCCCGTCTGAGAGACTCCCCGAACTTCCTTCCACATTCCCTCTCTTCGTTATCCACTTACACACTCTGTCATCGAAGTATAAGCCCCCTTTTCCAACCACCGAAAAGTCGATTCGTCTCTCTCTCTCTCTCTTTCTCACTTTTCTCTCACCACATGAAACGTACGTAAAAATGTGGCAGCGTTCGATGAATATAAATAAGCATTCATATTTTGAGTGCATCCGAGACGATGCCAGTTGAAAACTAGTGGAAGTATTTCCTCAGATTTTTCCCGCGTCGTGTGCATCCCAGTCACTTTATTCGGATTTCAATTAAGAAAGTTTGAGAGTCACGCCCTCGGAGTCTTTCGCTGCACTTATAGACGCTCGCCAGTGGACTGAAACCTGCAAAGAAAGTGGATCTTCTTCATATAACCTTTCTCAGTTTAGCCGTTTGCCGAATTTTCACCATCTTGACCCGGAGAGCAACTTACTCTTTCTCATTTCTTTCGCGTCCCATCTTCGCCGCCACTTCAGTAGATCTACAAAGAGTTTCTCTTACCCTTCCTTGCTGCTCGTTTTTCTTTCATGAATATCATGCTCACATTATTCCAATCCATGAGAAATTTTTTCACCTATACATTTTACGAATATTATTCAATACCAACGTGCCAACAAAAATAAAAATATTTTATGTAGAATTACAAATATGTGTCTTTAAAATATGATACCAATAAAGTTCTATAATTGAAACTACCACCACCAGAGAAATAAATCAATAGACAATTTAATTAAGTATACAAATTTTGTCAACACAATAGAATTCCGTTATTTTATCTCCCACTCTTCCGTTTCAGCGTTCTTTCTATTTGTCTGAAAACTTTCCGAATCGAAAACTCCGCAAAGATTTTCGATAAGAAGTAAGTCCGCAAAAGTCGGCGAATCCGTGTGCACAAGCGCGCGTGTTGATGGCTTCTCGACGACAGAATCGCGCACGGCCAAGAAAAAGAAAAACAAGATTTCCCGTACTAATGTGTTTCTCTCAGTTTGTCTGCGTTTTTTTCTTTTTTAAACGCGTTGCCCCATGTCGCGAATTCGTACACTCGCATGCGCTTACCTCGCTTCGGCGGTATAATCGTATATCGATATATCTGCTTTTTGTTATTTATCCGACAACGTATAGTAATAGAAGGGAGAGAAACGCAGCAAGTACTAGAAAATCCGGCTGTTGGCCCGGAACGAGTGCAGCTCCCTGATTATCTCGGTCTAGTAAAGCCATTTTTTACCACTGCAGCACCCGGAGGTCTTTTAATTATCGAATGTACGGGAGTGCGGCGTAACGACGACGAAGACGACGACGACGAAAACAACGACGGGGTGCAATTACCGACGACGAGGACGAGTTAATTAATGAAAATTCCTCTCTGCCTTTCGCCCCTCTTTTTTGTATCGGGATATTTGTTTCGGGCTATGTCAGTTTTCGAACTTACGCTGTGTACTAACTTCCCAGGATGTGCTGCATTTTAATGTATAATGTAATTAAAAAGCTACATACTTGAGCTTTATTTATCAACGTTCGTGATCTAAAATGCAGGTAATTGCATAATAGAGATGATTTTAACATTATTCAGAGCATTTTCTGAAGAAAAAAATTCATGAAAACACTCTTTTCAATTCATTTTTAACATGGCTTTTAATATTCCGTGCATACTTTGCAATCCAATGAAATATAGACTTTTTAAAGGTCCGTTATTTTACGTTAAAAGTTAAAACTTAAAGTCTGAATATCTTAAAATTCAACACTGTAATCTACTTTGGCATTTTTATTTTATTTTACAGAAATTGATAAGATAAACTTATATTCAAAATAATATTATCTATACATTCGTCTTAAAAGAAAAAATGATATCGTAATCAAATTTTTTTCCCCTATAAGTCTACGTTAGTCAATAAAGAAACATATCAATGATTTGGTAGCAGTTATTTTTCATAAACCTTTTTTCAATATATATTGCAATATAACCGTTTACTTTGAACCAAATAAATCGAATCCTAATAATTCAAACAAAAGAAACGTCATAAAGATATCTAAATTTCCATCCACCTTTACGCCGTCAATCAGTCCATATACCAATCAGTTGGCCAGTAGGTCTAGGCGTAGCATGGCATACAATGATAATGCAATTATAGCAACTGCTCTCTGTTCTTACAGTCTCTCTAATCAAAGCACGTTGAAACGACATTGTATGTGTGCACACACGGGCGCACGCAATGACTTCAAAGAATATGATAAATCCAGCCTCCCGCGCATATAACAACTAAGAGCAATTAGTAGTAGAAGCGAAAGCTCGCGCGAGTTCTTTGAAACGGCGCTTTGACCTGTGAAATACCAGCGCGCGCGCCTCTATACATGGGCGGCGCCCCCGCCGTTTGAATAGCTAGATTGGCTTCGATGATTCACGGCTCGGCGTTATACCTGCAAGACAGGCGACTACACCGGAGGTTGGAAGGGAAGGAGGGCGAGCATCTCCGGGGCGGCAGCTTGACGGCGCGCCTTCGTCTCCCTCTCTCTCTCTCTCTCTGCCTTGGTCGTTTTGCTGACGGGTCGCGGAGCTTTGACCCCGATTGCGCAATTGCTCGAAAGCCCGTGTGTATACGCGCACACATATACACAGCAGCACGCGTGTGTGTCTGTATGTCGTACCCGATCGACAAAGGAAACTCCGCTAGAGTATACGGATCTGCAAAGGGAAATCACGCGCAGCCACATCGTGCGGAATCCGGTATCGCACGTGCACGCGTAAATTACATCTCCTTGCATAAGTGTCTGAGCATATAAGTAAGTGATTCTCCGATGGTGCGCAGCTGTTTGCGACGTGCGCGCACGCACGCTTGCTCCTCGGGATGCGTGACGGACGAGTAAGGATAAAGGCCGAGGCGCGCGCAGAAAGGACGTAGATGGATGCGGATGCACGTTCGACTTGGGTCGATATTAATTGGCGGAAGTTGGCGGGACTATACCGTCGATACTCGTCGGTAGGGAACCGAGAGCTTGGGTCGGGATATTTGCGTCGTTTCGCGAATTTACGACCACGTACGGGTAGTGGATTAACGCGCGTGGTAGTACTATAGTAGTAGTTCTCTGCCTGCCTCTCTCTCTCTCTCTTCCCGTAGCGACTAGCCACCGATAGGCCAGTCGACGTTTGTCACTGGGAGGACGCGCGCAAATACCAGGGACTACACGCTCGAACTGCACACCCGTGCCGTTATTAACGCGCGCGCACCTGAGATGACGTACTGCGCTGTGTTACCCCCAGGCTGACTTTTCATTTTCTGCTCTCGTTGTTGCGCGTGTTTGTGTTGTCGAGCCCTGTGCGCACGTGTAGCAGCAGCAGCATTGCTGGCAGCGTGTATTTTTCGCGAAACGTCAAATTTTCGAGCTTTACGTGCGGCTTTAGAATTTCCTAATGCGGTCCTGTATTCTCGAAATGAGAATAGGAAGCCGGAAAGAGCTTAATTGAAATGCGCATTTTTAAGAAGTTGGAATGAAATTTCGCGTTTAATTGAAGTCCAAGCTTCGGGCTTTTTAACCTACATAAGAAGGCCACTTGGCAATGTAAGAAAGGTCTTAGATTCTCGTTCTTTAATTTACTGAAATAATAAATTTGCAAATTAATTTTCAAAATTTTAAGGCGTTTATTATGTATATGAATGTACATTCGGCTTTAAGTGGTTTTAGATGATTCAGAACCTTAATAGGAAAAAGTTGGAAAATTTTCATATATTTTCACGCGGATTTTAATTTCAAGAATGAAAAAAAAATAACAACAGACAGTTTTCACTTCCTATTTTGAGAGCATATTTTACATGCAGCAGTATTTTAATTAAAAATTTCCCATTCCACATCGAAGGCTGTATTTTTCAAAATATGCGAATATGAACACCTAATGAGTCCTTTTGAAGCGAATAATCCCATTATACTTTTTCACATTTTTTTTTATTAAAAACTTCACATAGTATGAATTTTTTCATATTTTAACTTCAAAATACTCTTTACAATAAATCTATAATCTGTTGATAATTATAGGATTATCCCCAAGAAAAAAAAGAAAGCAGCCCCGTTTTACAACCGAACTTTTCCATCCCCTCCTCAAGTAGTCATTTGCTGCAGGTTCTCGACCGTTCTCCCGTCGTCCGCCTCCTCAAACCTAGCAAAAACTGAACCCGTAGCGTCGTAAAAAGAACGTTAGAGCTTCGTTTACATGCGGCCGAATCAACTTGTATACGCGTACGCACGTATAATATCCACGCCACCCGTATAGGCCCATCCCCGCGTACGTAACGTTGCGGTTGAGAGGGGAGGGGAGGATAGCAAGCTGCGGCTATGGCTAATCGTAAAGGGCGCCCGATATACCCGCTATCGTACTAGCGTCAAGCGGGAATTCCTCTCCCCGCCCTCTCACCAGAGTACAGGAGCAGCGATCTCGGCGTTTTCTGCCCGTGACCCTCTTAGTGAAATTGGCCTCGCTCGCGGGAAGAGAGAGAGAGAGAGCGACGGCCGAGCCCCTCGTTCTTCCCACCGCCGTTGAATGAGAGAGGGAGTGCGATGGCTATCGGAACTTTGACGGCGAATGATTTATGATAATGAAATCGAAGAATGAAAATTGCGAGAAAATCGAAACCTTCCCGACGCGTATATATATATATATATATATATATATATATATATCGCATCGCGTTCTTTACACGACTGGTGAGTGGATAGAATATATATACATGTACGTGAGCTCGAGAGGCTACGATTGTTATTCACTCGCGCTTGCGCGAAGATCGATTCCACGTGTGAGTAGATGTAGGAGAAGGAGGAGGAGGAGGAGGAGGAACGGGTAGTCGATTTAGCCCGGATAAGTTTGTTGACATACTCGAGAGCGCGTGCCGCGATCGGTCTTCATTAGCCGTGCGCGGCATCCCTAATGAATTTAAGATTGGGTAGCTCGCGGTGCTCTCAGACCGAAGTTTCGGGTTAAATTTGGCTCCCACTAGCATGGAAATAGCGCACGCGTGCGCGCTTTTGTGCGATTCACGACTATACATGCTTCGAGATCATATTACCATTATAAAATAGATTGGGGTTGAAGTTTATTCAAAATATTATGCTTTACCAGTGGGATAACAGAGCCAGTGAAGTCCATATGAGCTTATAAATGATTCTGTCACCTCATATTTACGTTTCATCAAGCGAGAAATTTTCCCCTTTGTCAACTTGAATGAAGAATATTATCGATCACGATCAATTAGATACAACGCGTTCTTGGTTCGAAAGTGATTATAAAGGGAGTTTTTGTTTTTAAATATGATAAGTATCGATAAAAATGATTATTTTCAAAAAAATTTACAATTTTAAATATACCTTTGTATTCTCCACGACAGTAAACAATGTGATAGTCTTTTTTTGATCATATTTTTAGTTTAGATTTCAGTTATTTTTCATCCCTTTCAGCAAATTTTTCTAAAGTTTCCACACAAAACTGAGAAATGGATACGTACGTCATTAAGTTTACGAGATAAAAATGTCTCCTCTCGCTGTCTGTAATTCCTAGAATTCCCGCGCAATGATTACAGTTCTAACAAGAGAGCCCGGCTCTCTTTTTCCCTAGCAATTATCCAGCAACGTACACCGCGCGGGCGCTACGAATTATCACGGCCATTTGGTAAAACGGAAAAAAGAGGCGCAACCGCAAAAAAGTACTAATCCCACGCGTGCCCGTCGTCGAAAAATTCGTCAGGGGGGTATCACCAGAAACTCGTCTCGAACTAAAGACCTAACGAAAAAACTTCGTATTCCATTATGGCCCTTGCGGCTGATGCATGCGCCACGTCTTTTTCGCTCGAGGAAAAGAAACGAAGAATGGGAGTGGGAGAAACAGAGAGAGAGAGGGAGAGAGAGAGAGAAAGAGAGAGAGCGAGGAAAAAAATAGAGCTGAAGAAGAAAAGCTTTCCGTCCCAAACAATTCGCCTCTTTCTCTCGGCCGTTTTCCGCCTCTTTCACTAGCACACGAACCAGTCAGCAAAATCCAACACCTCGGCAGATTGTATGTCCGGTGTGTGTGTGTGTGTGCGTACGTGTCCGCGTTGCCAACATTAGGAGGTTCCCCCCTTTTGCCACTTTCCTTCCTACCGTTCGCCTGTCCTCCATTTCACGTCTTTATTCGCGCATTTTTTGCATTACACACAATATAAACGCCCGACAAAAGTTGACGATATGCGAAACGTAGTAAAGGAATTGACTGCAATTTTTACGAAGAAAAGTACACATAGCGGTTTGTCGCTGACAGGAGTATGAATAGATGCTCTCGGAGATCGTGTCAACGTCATATAGAAGTTGTAAAAATGCATGCTTATATTCTTGTACGGTTAAAGTTGAACGTGTTTCGCACACGACAAAGAAGCTCTTTGCCCGCTTCAGCTCATATTTTCTTTCTTATGTTTATTACTTTCTTTTTCTTCACTGTCACGCCGAGTGCACATTTACTTTTGTGATTAAAAGCAAGTGTCGCAAGCCACTGTTGCTGCTACAGAGGAATGAGCAAAAACTTTTTACTATATTTGTTAGCTTTCGTTATAGTTATTGCTGCGAATTTATTTAAAAGCAGAAATTATTTTTATGTTAGTTATTATATGATTTGACAATATGAAAATTTAATAAGTTTTAACAATATTAAAAATATTTAAGTATATTTACCTGTTACAAAGTATTTTGCCAAAATTTAATGACGCACATGCTACAGAATATATATTTTTAAATAAATGAAGTTTTATCATAGGCTAAGTAGATTTTGTTAGTCGTGTATATAAGCTGTGAAAGAATAACTAATATGCGAAACATGATACACTCATTTTACAAAGAACATTGTAGTAAACAGTGAACATGTGTAACATTGAACGCTACAGCTTATATAGTTAAATTAAAAATAAATATGACAGCGACGAGTAGAAAGGTAATAGCCTCATATAGACGAAACATAACTGCAGACACAAACTTGTCTTGTACAAACAATAACACGTTAGCTGATTCAGTAAAACCGTTGAAAGCTCAAGTACAGCAAAGTTACTAAAAAAAATTGCTATTTTCGAAGGCGAGTTTGTTTATTGATCAGCCTTGACTGACGAAAATTTATTTAACTTCCACGAAACAAAGATCCGAACAGTTGAAAAAATAAAGAGTTCTTTTGTGGTTCACTATAAATGTATGATATACCTTCTATGAAAGACAACGATAAATCCTCTTTTGTTTTATTTACATGCATACTTTTATGGACTTTCTAAAAAATGTTCATGTATCTACCCTGTTCTCACTTTCAATGTTGGATATTAATCTTGTAAAAGCGAAGGGAATATATTGCTGGGTAAACGTAAAGCAAGAAATGATATACATTGCTTATATGAATCCCCTATTACTTATTTAGATACATCCTCGATCCTTGTTTTCTACAAACAGCGTCGGTCGTCCACTCAATAATGCAAACAAATTGAAAACTACATCGATTTATTTAATAATCAAATTTCCCACCATTTCCACCAGGGTAAATACCACGAGCTTTGCCATTATTCAAAATGAGTGAAATTAATGAGATTATGGAAACGCTCAACTATGATTACGCTATACACTGTTTCATATACGAAAATTTGATCAGTGAATTAAGATGCAGTAGCACATTGCATTACATTCTATTTTAAAATAGTAAACTAACGCGCACACATATGCGAGAGCAGGTCTTTTATTAAAATTAATGATCGTCAGGCATGGTACTCGCCCGAGTAAATGAGAGTAGAACGAGTGAGAGAATGGCCAGGTTGGGCGTAACGGAAGGCAGCCGCGAGTTCACGGATAAAAAAAAGCGCCTCCTCGCAGCTTTTTCATCGTTGGGAGCCTCGCAATGCTCGCACACATGAAGACGTATACACAGAGGCGGCGCGCCCGTATAGCATGTAAAATCAGCCGCACTGCTTGGCTGATTTCAAGCTCACCTCACAAGGGCCGTTTCACTTCATTTGTGCCTTTCTCAAGTCGCGCACGGTGCGCGATAGGCGCCCGCGCGCGCGCAAGTTCGCCTCGCTTGTTCTCGAGGACGTCGGTAGGAGTGAAAGTTTGAAAACGCGCAAGCGGCTTTTGTAGGTGAATTTAATTAGGTCTCACGCGGTCGCGCGTCGTCGCCGTTCGCACGGAGTGCTATTTTTATGCGGGGAAACCCGCAGGCCATCCCCCCGCGCGCGCTCTCGCACTCGCGCATTGTTTTCCGATAGTGCTCGCCTTTTTTTTTACTTTAGCCTCTGCTATTCTTTGCTCTCTCTCTCTCTCGCGCGCTCGCGCGTTCTCTAACGCTCAGACACTCATCCCCACTCTTTTTATACTGCACAAGCTCTCGGTGCGCCTCTTCGTCGTAGTATATCTTGTTATTATAAAATTTTTTCGCACACGGGACGTTGTAGATTGTAATGATGCGTGAGAAAAAGTCAAAAGTCGATAGTGTGACGACGGTGTACGGTATAAACGTTTTTATTGCGCTTAAGTTTTTATCACGTAAAATATTATTGGATTTGAAAATGGTTTAATATAAAAGAGGCAATATAAATTATGTAAAAAACTAATATTCTCATAGAGTTTTCTTGTATATTTTAATATTAACATAATATTAACTTGATTCTTTACATTATTTTAATTCATTAAAGTTTGCCATTTGTTGCAATATTTATGTATCTTTGATACATATTTATACAGAGTTTTCAACAGATTAAAGAGTACCAATAGAATTTTCTTATTAACTAATGAAATTACCAGTAAATAAATTGATGTAATTTTCATGTTTTCGATTTCTAAAGGGTTTAAGAAATATTTAGTATGACCATATCAATTACAAAGTAGAAAAAAAATATGTCACATCTATATTTAACTAAAAAAATTATCTGTTATTTCTATAAATAAATGATCAAAACTTTTATTTCTCCATCTGATTATCTCACTACTAGCCATTTTCTGACTAGGAAAACTGATCGGTTTTTATACCTTTTATATACTCGTAAACAATCTTGCACTATACTTCGAAAAAGTTATATTTTTCAGTTTATTTAATACTCGATTGATAGGAGAAAACCGAAAAGCCAGAAATCTGACAACACAAAATTCTAATTATTCTAAATTTAAATAACCGACTAGTGATATAGAATTTTCAATTTTAACCTGGAAGCTTGTCACATAACATTTTTTCTTATATTTTGAAAATAAAATAATTATTTTTAAACAAGTTGTTTTTGTATAATTTATATTGTTATTATTAACAAATTGAAACAATTTTAACAAAATATTACGTTAATCTATTTGAAAAATTCGATTTTCCATCCAACCTCTGGGTACTATAATCAAAGATTATGTTAGTCTTGTTCTAAAAATATACTTCCAAAAATGACCACACGCAAAGAAAAAATGTGGGTTATATGAAAGGCCAGGTACTTAAGAGGCATAATTTAGATAACGAAGGAAAAACATTTTTCAAAAGTTACATACGATAAATATGAAAAAATACGTTATAGATTTTCTTTAAAAATTATTTTGGAATAATAAACTTAAAAAGAAATTAATTTATAAAATTGAAAAATTTACTATTAACTATCCAATACAAATCATTTTAATATTTGGATTAGTCCTGCTGTCAAAATTGAAGTACAGAATGAGCCTTTACAACATTATCACAATGTATCGTCTTTTTAGAAAAACTCAATAGAATTCTAAAATTATTGACAGTTATTTCTCACGTGAAATTCTGCTATCTATTTATGTTATGCACTTTCATCAAGTATATAGGGTAGCTACGATTACAATACAATACAGCTGTATCGATGAAAAATGTTCCGGTTAGTCAGACGTCATAATTCGATATGTCACTGGCATCGATTTTTCCTCCCCAACTTGGCCAGGAAAAGGAAAACCGCGAAAATCAACTTGACAATGACAAGTAAAAAGTGCTCCTCCAGAATATACGATTGTAGCCATTTATTAGCCTCTAAAGCTCTCTTTCTCCCTTTCTTCCTCCTTTTATTCCTATACGTAAATTATCATTCTTTCCTGCCGTTCAATTCCACGCCATCGGCGTTTCGATATGACCCGTGCCCCTTCCTCGTGCTTTCAAGCCAGCAGATAAACCGTTTTTTATTCTCCTTTGAAAATAGCGCGTTGGCGCGCCGGCTGGCTCTTCCGTTTCGTCAGACATCAGTGGGCTCGATCAGCGTCTCTCTCTTTATCTCTTTCGGGCATACTTTATAACACAGACTTATATAGGCGCGTGTAAAAAATTGTTAAGCTCGAAGAACACGTCTGCTCCGGTTTATGCGCAAAAATGCAGCCACTACAGGCTAGGGATTTGGCGAAACACATACAACTTCTGGCGAATATGACTCGGAGTTTATGCGTATATGTACTCGCGCGCATGCGAGAATACACATCGTAGAGAATCAGTGTGGCACTCGGTCTCCTTGTTGTCGCACAATAGGAAGCGGATACACTGAAACAGATGTAACTCTGCGCATGCGCGCGACTCTATTATCCAGCGAGTCTCAGTGATCCTCGTGCGATTCTCCTATTGCGAAATAATAGGATTGCCGGATAATAGGATTTAAGAAGCGGTTTCTCTCGTTGCGTCTCTTTCTCTCCCTCTCCCTCTCTCTCTGTTCGGTTTGTACAACAAACTCGCACGTTCCATTGGAATCGGGTTCGCTTTGTTTATCAAACTTTGCGAGGTAGTAGTTATGCCTCTTGAAACGGAAAATGTATTCCACGAAGATGCGGTGAATCCTATAAGCGCCTCTGAGTCTGTTTGCCCTGCTGCTATATACTGCCGTTGCTTTTAGAAGTGTATTTTAAGATTTTACGAATAACTTTTCATGTTGGGGTTTAACATAATGCAAATGAATTTTTATGTGCTGTTCTTTGATCACAAGGAAGTCGTTGCTTTCGATAGTTTATGTCCAGTAAAAATTTTCTTTATGCATTATAAGAATTTCCGCCAATTAATAGTGTGTCGTCAAACTTTAGTGCGGTGAATACAAGATAAGTCTTTTACGTATTTAAAATGCTATATAATAAATTTTGATAGATTTAATATATATTTATAAAAAATATGAAAATGATGTATTAAATTTGTTCAATTCATAAATATTTATAAAATTATTTGTCTTTTATTTAAGACATTTGAAACAATCGATAAAAATGTAGATGGATTTTCGTGTTATTTCATACTTAAAGTTCAAATTTTCAGAGTTGTAACTCTCTTCCGCGTGAATCGATACATTGAAATGCTTTCACAACTATCGATTTTTAGGGGTGATGCAAACAATTTTAACTCAATAAACTTTGAAACTTATGACAAAAATATTTTATAAAAATGGACTTATAAAGCCCGTAAATGTAAATATTATTTCGAATTATTGTACTTGTGTTTTTTTACTGTGCACTTTGGTGCATCCTTTGGTAAAACTTGATTCACAAAGCATTTGTTATCTTATTGCAGTAACTGATTCATTATGATTTCTATAATACGTATATTGTTACAAAACAAATAGGATAGAATAAGATACTGTATTGTTATTGTGATAGTTATTCGTGTAAAGTAGAACTATCGAACTAATGGACGCAGTTTTATTTTTTAATACATTGAAGAAACTTGGGATAAACAAACAAGTGTTCGTCCAAGCGATCCTACTCAAAGTACAGTTTCATTGTTCGACTGTGGAGGGGTTTCCTCTCGAGTCCACGTGCTTGGAAATTTACAGTGCATTAATCGGCCCTTTCGAAAGCTCATAAAATAATTGTGCATATTCACAATGGGAAAATTTCGGTCGCCTCATACATATTCCATCGCTAAATTAACTGTTGGCAAATAAGCCCGCCTGCGAAATTATTCGGCATTTCTAGTCATTTGCAGCGTGGACTCACTTTTTATGGCTTCCGACCTGCGGCATGAGAATTGGAGATGGAGGGTGGGAACAAGAGTAGTTGAAAACGTGTGTGGTCCTAGCATAAACAACTCTTGGGTAAATGTGCGAGCGCGTGAGCGCTATATACTTACTCGAAGTAGGAGGGCGATTAAATTTTTATGATTTAACACTGTTTAGTGCCTACTTTTTGACCGGGCGGGTTACACATAAGGTCAGTTGATTTATATTTCTCGACGCGTTGCAACCGTTTTAATAAATATCATTTAGAGGGAATTCAACTTTGATATACTTGCAATTATTGTCTTATAAAACAATAATAATCTTATAAGACAATAATTGTAAGTATATAAAAATTATTTAAGTAGTATTGTATGCCATAATAATGAAGAAACTCTTTTGCAAGCACATTATTTATATGATATCGTCGGTATAGATTCAATGTGTGTAAGAAAAGAATCATTTAAGCAATAAATAAAAGAACGTAGGTGTTTGAAAAACATGACAATTAACGTCAATTTTACTTGTATAATAAAATTAATAACACATTGATTTATTTATTGACAATAGCAACTTATCGCCTATCACACTACACATACGTATATTTATATGTATCTTACAAAACTATAAGTTAGCTTTAACTTGAATGTTTACCTGATACATTCAAGATGCTGTTAATACATTACATTATTATAATGATTTATACACATACATTATACATATACTTACTAACTTTTTAGTTATTTGTGAGATTAAAGCTTATTATTTAAAATAATCTTATATTTATATATTACACATTCTTAAGATGTATTTAAAATAATTATTTTTAACAATAATAAATTTTATACCTCTAACAATAATTTAATTAACAATTAAGATAAATATTTATTAATGTAACCTAAGTGATAATTTTATTCATTATGAATGTCAAAAACATCCATTACGATATTAAACAATTATCTAGGGCTTTCGCGTAACCCAGAAAATTCCGAAAAGACGGCCGTTAAAAATAATACGCAAACACGCAACGTCCATTGCGTCGAATCGGCGTTCGACGAGGTCGACGAACTTAAATTTGACCGCAAACTCCCCGTGGCCGAAGTTGTTCGCGTTTCAGCGCGCGTCCGTTTCCGTTTCAAAGTCAGTTGTGACTGTATCCTTTCGCGCTCTTCCATTTCCAGTCCCTCCGCAAAACCGAACATTTTCCCATGCACTTTCGGTATAGATATGATTTCCACAAGCTCGTTACGTCCCTACTTGCCGCAAACGAAAGAGCGTACCAAGCGCTGTCGAGTGATTTGTCGAATACGGCGCCAGTCCTCCGGCGGGTATACTAATAAAATTCATCAACTTGGTACTCCACCATATAAGCGCGGGAGCTTGCGCGCAAGCTCTTCATATAAACACGCTCTCGCGCGTGTTGTTTCAAGCGCGCACATGTTGATACACATACACACACGCGCACACCCACTCTCACACTGAACTTTGAACATTTAATTAGTCGGCGTATGAATTTGGGTGAATTCGCCCTACTCCCTCCCCCCAGTACAGGCGGCACGGTTTGATGTCGTGCTCCGCCGCCCGCCTTTGACTCGTGCATGTGTATGTGTATGCTTCATTGCGTCGTTATGCGTGTGTCAGTTCTAATTCTGCGCGATGCCGTTCAAACTTCAGTTCTGTTATTTTTGGAGTTATTGACAGTCGATATTATTTGATCACTACTATAACGCGCGTCTAGAGGACAAAGCACCTTTGAAACCGTAGAATAAAATCATTGCATCATTAATCATTAATGTATATTAGAAAATCTTTATCTTAAAAATGGCATCTTTACGTATTCTCAAAAAAATACTCGCCTTCGACCTCTTTATCGCCTTCAGCAATTCATTGATGACAAAATTATTAGTAAGATTCAAAGCGAACAATCTACTAAAATAAAAAAAAAATAGAAAAAATTTTCTTGAAACAAGACTTAACCTTTTATCTTTCATTTAAAATCTTTCAATAGAACTTAAGAAAAGTAATGTTGCGCAATCAAATGTAGATGTCTTCATAATCTTAATTGCTATTTCCACGGCAGCAGATATCAGCGGTAAAGTTCCACACATGAGTAATATTTATTTTGAGTTCTTAATTACATAGAAATTGTTAATGCTCATAACATAACCGATCCCTATTTGGGCTTATAGCATCCTTTCTTTCATTACAAAAATTTCTTAAAACTTCGACAATTTGTCTTAAAAATGGAAGGTCTGGGATTCTATATTCCCCGTTGATTTACACCGTATCATTTTTTATCGAATCTTCCTCGCTATATTTAGTTATTTGCTAGTTCTCAATCTCAATAACTCTTAAACTTCTTTTTCAATTATTGAAGTCGAAATACTGCTTAAAAATGTGAATAAACTATATACAGATCGCTGCCAATTCATTAGTAGATAACTTCTTCTAATTAATATATTGATTCCTTGCCTTAATTTTAATGCCAATGAATAATTTTCTCGTATTAAACCTATTTATAGATATCCGTAATTAAACTATTAAAGAACAAAAAATCGGTCAGTATTAAATTAGCAATTTCAGAACAAAGTAAAAGATCGTCAAACAATAATTAAAGAGAACATTTTACAGGTATTTTCCGATCAATGTAGTCAATAACAAAGAATTAAATATTTTTTTTAACGAATCTTAAAGTATTTTGTCAGTGTCACTAATCCTTTGCGAGATAATGATAATTATTCTTATCACCAAGGATATTTATAATAATAGATTATTTGTTACGATTGTTACAAATCAATTGAATGACAAAAAACGTGAAAAATCAAGGAGTAATGTGATTCAGAGTTTATAACACTTCAATTTAATTATTGATTACTCATTACATCATAAAAATGTTTAAAATTACAAATACTTAATAAAAGCTGATTCAAATAATGAAACTAAAACAGTAGCTTCATAGTATAGCGAACACTGAGAGAAATATCTTGGTAATCCCATAACTTAATGTAATAGTCGCTAGCGAAATGATTATCGTTGAGTCAGTTAGGCTAGCCATAACCAAAAACAAATCATAAAGATAAAATGGTAGGCATTACTCAATTCTGAGTAGCGGTAACTATCAATACGATAGACGTAACCAATTTTGTAGTTATAGCGACGAAAAATTATTTTTATTCTTCTTCTTTTTTATGATGGCACCGTTGATACGTACGGCCTTTAACTACGTAAATTATTTTGTATGCTTTATAAGAAAACGTAAAAAAATATTACTATAAAATGTTATTTTAATATATGTTTGACTCTATGTAACATTAAAAAACAAATAATTGAAACAAAACTCATTTATTTAAAATTACATAGTTATATAACACCTTATACAATATAATGTCCCATTCATCTAAAAATTGTTCTATTAAGTATGCTCGAACATGGTGTGAAAAGTTTGTTTTTAATCATCTTACTATAAAAAATATTTTCTCATCCTTACTTAAAATACATTCGATTTGTCAAAATATTGGGATGTTTTGATATAGTGCAATGTTTAAAACCATTTTTGGTTTGTACATTAATCCTTTTATTTGTACGAATTGGTATTTCAAATGTGACGAAAAATAATTTTCAAATTGCTGAATCGCACTCTTTTGAAATCTTTTTTATCTTCTTTTCATGACTGCAAAAGTTGCTGCATGAAAATATCCCCCATATTGTACGAAATCTAGCTTCTTGAAACATAGACACGTACCATAACCATTCACAACACACACGGTTGCTACGAGCCGCGTTGCGTAGTTGTGTCAAAACAGCTGAGTGGTAACGCTTACCGCTGAAATGGGTAGAGCGTACCAAGTCACGTATTAACAACATTTTTTAGTTACAGTTACCAAAAAATACGTGCATCACCACCAGAGTATTTATTATACGTACAGAAAGTTATGCATACACTTAATGCATGTAATTTGTACAAAATGAACCTTACAAGTTAAAAAGTAAAGGGATTACCCACATATTTTTCTCAGTGAACAAAATAAATATTGTCTTAAAAAATAAGGAAAATTATCTATTTTACTATACGGAATTTGGTTGAAATTCCGAAAATATCGCTAGTAATATATCCATAAATTATATTCCGAAATATCTTATCATATCCCGCCCCTTCATATTACTGATTCTACAGGTAGAAGATAAAAACCGTATCCCGAATATGAAATATTCATCCTCATTTCATTTTCCGAATTTTTTTATGTTCCACATTGAATTTTATTTATTGAATACAAAATGTATCGAACATTACTATCATACATTGAAGTAATTCTTACAGTTGAACTTTATTAAATTTGCGCACTTTATTAACGTCTATCTTAATAAGGCACAGTTAATGTTATTATTATAGGGGTAAGCAAAATATATGAATGTATAAAATGTTATGGTAAAAGCTTATAAATAAAAAGTGAAATCGAATACTGGCTACGTTATATCCAAAAAGTAAGAGTTTAACATTTTATACAAACGATATATATATACAACTGTAAATTCAGCTTACGGAATTCCGTGCATCATTTTCTTTTGCGATTTCTCTCTGGATATTTATATATTGCTCGTTTATTGCGAGCTCGGTCTGCCAGGACGGAACTGGCCCCGAAACTAAATAAATAAACTTTGTACGTGCACGTGCTCGTTTATATAAACGCTCGCCACGGCCGGTCAAGCTTACTCTCTCGTTCTATTAGAAAAAATCTATATATACATTTATCTCGCGCTAAAGAGAGGTAAAGGAGAAGAGCAGAGGCATGTGATCGACTTGCCTGGCTTATCGGCTAACGACTCTATATACTACATATCTGCGCCGACCAACACGCAGAGTCCATATTTCAGTCGTCCCCTCCTCTATATATATATATATATATATATATATATATATATATATATATACACATAGATATACACCCACGCTTCGCTGCTGACTTCACGGGCGCGGCAGATTACATGTGCGCCCGCAGAATTATGAATACGTCGTCTTCGATTAGTGTGCACGTCTGTAAGCACGATGGAGAAAGATTTTCAGTGGCGGCTCGAGAAGCCACATTTCGAATGAAAAATTGCCGTATCGATAACCTTATTTGGATGCGGGTCGCTTCCATAAATGTAAAATATGTCGAGGAGATGTGGCAAAGTTTTCTGGCCTTTTTCGAGAAATATGATTCAGAAACTGGACATTCGCGGTTAAAAGGTTTGATATATACTTGTGCTTAAAATCTTGTCGCGTTATCGAATAATTTATTTAAATTGATTCTTATATGTAATATTATCATTTTTGTATTATGATGTATAAACATGAGAATTTTAGACATTATCTATATTAGTTCCGTTATACCGAATATGATGAATCCCTAAAAATTTACTACTCATTACCGAGTGACATTCAAATATATTTCGTATATATCACGGTCAACTTTGAACTAAGGTAACAAAATGTTTCTTTGAAGTATTTTTTTTAATAAGGTTTCTGTCCAAAATCTGAGTTATCAAAACATTTTCTAGAAAAGAACGATAAAAACGTGTTGCAATACATGTCCCTGTACATATGTAATGCAAGCAAGCTTAAACATACTAACCATATAAAGTTTACACATAGCAAGTATGAGAATAATAAACATTTTTTGCGTCCCTGAGTTACGCAGCTGTTTTTCATTAGTCTCTACATTTCCAAAGAAATAGCACAAAGTAGTAAAATCGGAATGATCTTTTTTTAGAAGAAAAAAATAGCAAAGAAAATCAAAGATAGAAATTGATTATCTTGGCTGCGTGAAATTTTATGTAGCTTTCTTTGTCACATAAATTGAATTTTTCTCGAAGAACTTTGTTAGTATTCGTGTCAGTTATTTCACTAAACATAAAATACGAATTGTGTTTCTAAAACAATACTGATTTTACTAAGCTAAATTTATTTTGTAATCATATCTAAATTAAATACAAAATTTCTTTTTTCCTCTAAAAATTTGTTGCGACTTATGTGGTTATATAATATTACATAATTATTTCACGTCTTGCATTTATAAAATTATTATGTGGGCATTGTGTAATTGTCCACAGGCGGATTAAAATACTTCCTAATTGTTGAAATAATTTACTTATAATACATTATTGAATTCATAATAGAAGTTGGTTTCACATATCTCTGAAGTACTTTATTGTATATCAACATATCAAGAGATTATCTTAAATACATACAAATTTTTAAAAAAAAACTTTGTGAAAAAACACTCTTACTAATACATTTGGTAACGGTTTGCTTTGATATTCGTATAATGGCTCATTACAAAACTTTAGAAAACAAGCCTTATAGAGATACCAAAGTAAAAATTGCAAAGAAAAAGTTTTAGTGTAAAAATTTAGATAAGAAACATAACAAGAGAAAGAAAAATGCAGTAATCATTACCTATGAGTGTCATGCTCTTTCTTAAATTTTTGTACATTAAAAATAGATATATTTTACAATCTTTATATTGTGTTAATGAACGAACTTTTTTTGCAGGACTCTGAAGAAAATTTCTCTCTAGAAGTATCTTTCATGGATTACTATTCTACAATTTGGATTTCTGTGGTAAGTTATGTTTTCCAAACCATTCATTATAAGTATTAGCAAAAGAATGATAAATGATGCTTAACATTTTTATAGAACCATAAATAGTTTTTTTATCGATCTACGTTGTTCATTTTGAGATCATCTTTTCATATATCTATCATATTAATATATTCTACTCGTATGAAACATGTACAAGGAAGTAAACGTAGTTAATACTGTAGGTCTACGATCAAATACAAAATAGTGTCTATAAAATAAGTTGCAATTTCAAATACGCGTTAAACGTATCATGTAGATTCATGACTGTTATTTAAATTTTATATCATTGTAATCTTTATGTTACCAATCAAGATTAATCATAACATATAGACATTTCCAATGCTGAATTATGCAATTTCGATTTAGTAGCTATTAAGTAAACAACAATGGCTATAGTAATAAAAGTGGCTATAATAATAAAATAAAGTATACTTTTCAATACGGGTGTTGTTTCATCTTGCTTTCCTTTAGTGAAAAATTCCGTTTGACGTAAATAATCTACTTACACACTAGCGTCGAATCGTATTTTATACTGCTAACAACAATGGTATACATTATAATAATGTGCTTATCGCCGTTATTGTAAAATTATTAATATTTGAACACAAACAAAAATATATTCCATAATCAAAGAGTAGTGCAACTTCAGAGTTAAGAGACTAATGTTTAACATGGTTACTAACAATTGTCTATAATAAAATTCTCTTAAATATCTCATAATAATATTTTATATTTTTCTCCAAAGTATATATTTTTACCATAATGGACAAATGCATCTTTGTCCTTGTAAAGGTACTGACAGAAAAAAATCTAAGAAGAATTACTATGTATTCTCGTAATCCGACCATAATATGTACTATAAACCAAAATTTTTCCTATGTTACATAGTAATTTTTATTAGTTCACTGGCAAAAATTACTATATAGAATAGGGAAAATGGCTATGTAGTATGGGAAAATTTTGGGTTTATAGTGTATATGGATGGATTACCAGACAACATAGTAATTTTTCTTAGATTATTTTCTGTCAGTGTATCGACAGGCCTATGATTTGAAATAAATTGCCTACAATTTTAAAAACTATCATTTCTCACTGTACCCGTGCCTCATCCCGTCGCAGTTTTGCAAAAAAGCGTTGGAAAATCATGTCACTCAGCCCTCTCGCTCGACATTCCAGTGTCCATCCCTACGTCGGGTCGCCTAACGGGCCGGGAAACAAGTTTGACGGGCCCGTAAATTGTAGCGGAGAGAGGTTAGAGGAGGAGTGGCCGCATCTCCGGTGAGAATTCGCGAGAGCTTGCGCAACTGCCGCGGTATTCGTTTTGTTTGTTCCGCGCGATGCCATCACCCCTGGGAATACGAGAGTGAAACGTTTCGATTCGATTGAAAGCCGAACGAGCTGGAACGCACAGTTGCGCCCATGCGCGTCCGTTTTGTAATGCTATTTAATTTCGCCCTCGACGCTGACTTGTAAGAGGTTACGATCGATAATTCTTACAACCTATCTTTTCGTAAATCTGCTTTTAGGCTGAAGACGAGATGGGTTAGAGATGTTACATGTAGCCAGTTTCCTGGTCCTGTACAATACAGAAATGTGAAGTTTTTAAGAATAGTTAAAAACGGATGTATAGATATTTTCTAAGCCTTACAAAAAGAATTATTATTATATAACTATAATATCATAATAAAATTAATCACAGATGATGTACCATTCGCACTCTAATAAATACGTATCTCTGACATAATTAATCAAAAGGATATTTAATGACAATAACATTTGTCACTCGATATCAAACGATTCTTTTCTGTGAATACATCTATTTGGGATGAAATTTCAATTTGTAGAATGGTTGAAATTCATTCGTATGTGGAAAAAGCTATATTTTTTTAGTATTTGTCAGAGCGAACGGTGATATTTAATTAGAGAACACCAAAACAAATAACGATCAAAATCACAATTCAGTAGTATTTTACAACAAAAATATTTTTCTAATCAATTTAATGAAAATTTAATCATTATTTTAAAATATGTAATATCATTGTAAAAATATTTACTGAGAATTCCATATTTCCAATTGTATAGTATATTCCATAGTAGTACAAGACGCTACAGACACGATGACCTAAAGTTTATTGATGCTATAGTTTTATTTTGAGAAAAATATTAACTGTCTTATTCAGTAATGTTTCGCAGATAGATTCTTTAATATGTCTGATATGTAATACTTCTATACAAAAATAAAGATATTTTCGCAGAAGTACGATTTATCTTTATACTATGACACAACAAAAATTGGCTACAGCAGATCTATAGAAAATAATATTAAGATTATGTGTGCTGTCTCATATACCATTTTATCATAGAGCATCAGCTCGTGGAGCTATGAAAGATTTACTAGCTGACAGCGTAAATATATCATTAGATTTATACTTCATATAGGATTACAGAAAGACTAGATTTATATATGTTACAGTTATCTTTTCAAACTTTGATTTTTACTGC
The DNA here is from genome assembly GCA_035583055.1 of Torymus tubicola. Lineage (NCBI taxonomy): Eukaryota > Metazoa > Arthropoda > Insecta > Hymenoptera > Torymidae > Torymus > Torymus tubicola. Next base: position 46,661 of record JAWWEQ010001588.1, read on the forward strand.
TCACGTTGACACTTATTGTTAAGATCACCTCAATCGTGAAATGTTGTAGATGAGGTACTTAATTTATAAATAATTTTAATAAGTATAATTACATTTATAAGTAGTCTAGTTCAAATCAAGAGCATTATAGAGATTTTAATTTAGAAACTTCTTTTCGAAATTTTCTTTCGCTAATGATAAAAATTTTTTTTAGACCGTCGTACACTAGCAAAGTCAGTTTTGTCATGCTCACAGAGCCGCGAGGGCCTAAAGAGCAGGCGCGCTTCCGAAAACTCCGGTATAGCCCCAGCCGGGCTCTTCAAGAATTAACGACTCGATATAGAACCCGGCTTAATTGAGGGGCTCGGGGTCACCGATGATGGCCGAGGCTACGCGGCTGTAAGGGGAGAGAGAGAAGGAGGGAAAGAGAGAGAGAGAGAGAGAGAGCAGGAGGCTGCGATAAGGGATATGAGCGTGTGTTTGGCTTGTCGGAATTTTGAAAGCTCCGCGCGCGGCTCTACAGAGTGCGAGAACGGACAGCGAGATAGGCAAGTGCAGTTTGGAGAGGTGAGTTACGGAACGGATTATAAACTTTGTATCAAGTACTTTATTTTAGTTTATAATTAATGTGGAAATTTATTTACTGCTTATTATCGTCTTTTTAAGCTTTAGCAACAGGAAGTACGCACAGTGTAAATTACTCAACAATAAGAATATCTATTAATATCTGAAAATCTGAACATTTAAACTATTCTCTTGGACATGCTGAAAAGGTATAAGTAAAGTGCATCTTTGAAAAGTTATCTTTCATATTTACAGAAGCCGAAAAGATGTGTTTAGTGAAAGTGTTGTACTATACCTGAAAAATATATATGTAATTAAAGTAGGGCATTATATTCTTAATTTCGAAAACTAGTGATAAAAGCAATTACTTGATATTGAAGTAGAAAATGAATAAGGATATTTAAACATTTACTTCTGAACCAACCAACAACACTAGTACAACTCTTTAAGGATTACTCAAGCAATGAAAGGATTAACATACTTTAAATCTCGAAATTTAGTTCGAGAGCTAATAAAAATGAGTAATTAGATATAATCAAGTATTTATAAAAAGGATTTGCTCGTATCTTCTTATTTAAATCTTTTACTTCAGCAATAATAACTTATACTGCCTTACTCTTATAATTGGAATCACATGACGTGCATAACTAACTCTTTGCGTTATATTAATCCGCTCGTATGATCAAGACTTGTTAGGGATACACGACAGCATAATGGCATGAATTCCCTTGTTTCAACGTCCTGGACTGCTTGATAATCTGTCGTATTTTCGAGAGCGTTGTGGGTACAGAGACCGATCCAAATTGCTGGATCTGAAGTAGGTACTACGCAAACACACGCGAAGGCAGCGTCGAGAATGTTACGAATCAGGACTTTAAGTAATGTCTTTTGTCACTTATTTCACTCTTTTTTCAACATAATTTAATGAAGAATTAAGGTCGTTACTATACGATTTAAAATTAAAATTATGTTATTTCTTTAAATTGCTAAAAATTTTCTTTAAATTCTACGAACGAATATGTATTTAAAGTTAATATTTATTAATTTTGAAGGCGGTTTTTTTTCGTTAAAATTATGGGAAAAATAACAATTATAAAGAACATGACTAGACTTCTATTTGTCAAGTTTGTACTTTTCAAAAACATATTTTCAACTAGCAACATTTTTTTAAATTGTTTAAACATATAGCAAATTTACCGATGAAACTAGATAATACATCTCATAAAAGTATCAAATTGAAATCACTTGCCCTCTCTCAATTTTTCTTGCGAGGTAATCAGCGTCAAAGTGTAATTGATGGATGTGCAAATCTGCTAGGTAACGCGGCTCGTTTGCCCTAGAGTTTACATCGTGATTGAATTAAGCGCCATTAAAAGCAAACAAAATACAAGAGCTAAATTACGAAAATGGAAGTATACAAATACTATTTAAATAACTCTATAATTAGATTAATTTATGTAAGAGTATACTTCAATTCACTTAAAATTTACTATGATTTTGCTCACTTCTGACCTGTGTTAAAGAGTAATTATATATTGTAATTTATTTTGTCAATTAATGTAAACTCATTACAAAATACTTAATTATATTTACATACGTTTATCAAGTTGAATTATTAACTACAGTGTTAGAAAAATATTTATTAAATTTAAAAACAATATATCGGAAGCAAATTTCATAAACATTTGATAGAAAATTAATGAAACGTTTTGAAAATTAACGTACAAAATTATTGAAAGTAAAACATGTTTGTTAAACTTTGTACAAAATTATTAAAAGTAAGAAATATTTATATTAAATTTTATAGGTATGTTAATTTTCAGTAATGAAATTATTAATTTTAATATACGCCTATTTCATGAATTTTTTTTAATTTTAAGAATTTATTTTAACAGTGTATTTATGCATTCACCATATTATCGATTGTATAGATTCAAATTATTTTGATAGATTTAAATAATTTTTAAATAGTTTCGCGGATAGAAAAATACAAAATTATTAAATATTAAATTTCTTAGTGCGAATTACGTTGAATTTTGTCATAAATTCTCTCTTATTTACACCAGACTATTATCTTTTTGCTCCACTCTAAACTTATAATTAATTATATAAGTTTAGAAGATCTATAACTTGGCAAAGTGTTTCGATGCGATAGTAGATTGCAAAAACGATTCCATTAAGTTTTACGCGTTCTCAGTGCATTGGTTACAAAAGCTCTAAAACTTTTGCTGATTACGTATCTACAGCGTAATTATACTTATATATTTGTGTGATCATTATTTGCATATTCAGTTTTATTTTAATTTTCTTACAATTTTAATTATCCAAACATTTATTTTCTCCATTACATAATGTTTCTGCTTTTTCATTTCAAAAGTGTTTTTATCAGTTATACACCTTTCGGCAAAACACATGGAGCCACATTCAATGTGAAGCTATTCAGAAAATATGAGCACCATCGGCCACCCGAATCTCCGCTAGCATCTGTGTATTTACGCAAATATATGCTCCGCATAGATGCTTAACGTGCGAGGCGTCCGCTTGGCTTGCATTTACATTTCCATAGCGGCCGTCCCTAACAGGAAGGAGCCATACAGCTCCGGTCCTTCGGTACTATGAGCCATGGTGCGCTCGAGGTGACAACTTTTATAGGCTTGGCGACAGACGCTAACAGCCGAGTTCTCGCGCCGTCGCTCTCGAATTGTGTGTCTAATAGCTGTCAGTGAATGTTTGCGGATAATATATAGTGTCTCCCTAGTGGTCGCTCTAACCAATATCCTCTGCACGCGCTATCGCACTGTACAGGCGTGTGCGCTTGCATTTTCCCTATAGATCCGCTCGAAGACAAGATACCCTTGGGTCTGCGTGAATGCTACTGTACGGTGTCTCCATCGGTAGCATCGACGATGTCGCGTCATAAAATACGTCGTTATCGCTGTCGCCGTATCATTGATTGTATATTTTTATTTACTTTTTTGATAAAAAAGAATTCCATCTATTATTTTATTATATATTGATGAAAATTAATGATAATGAATAATAATCGAAGAAAAGGAACTGAAAAAATGACAATATGTAACTTCACTTCGATAAATTTAAATATAATCCATATACAGATATGAATACTAAAATTACGATAATTCACAAGCGGTACACTTTATTATACCTTACATAATCAAGCATTAGCTATCATTAAATCTTACCCCATCACAGTGAAAATTCATTTATATGAAATGGCCAAGAAGTTAGAAAACAGCTATTAAAATTGACTAATTAATCGTTATGACGTACGTTACGTTTTCCGGCCATTAATTACTTTTTATTGATTGTCGTAACAACAAAATATCCGCGTTTAATTTACTTATTGATTTTAGCGTGTAGTGCATTAAATAGCGTACTAGAAAATAAATAAATAATGTTAATTAAAAAATCATTTTTTATACTAATTCTATGAATAATTCACCTAAACTAGCATTTCTCCATTTGATTATCTCACTCACTCCTCATTAAGAAATTTTCTACTTGCTATTTCCTGATTAGAGAAACTGATCAGCTCTCATACTTTTGAAATACTCGAAAACAAGTTTATACTATTCTTCGATAAACTTATTCCATTTTTCAGTCTATTAAACGTTCGATTGGTCGGAGAAAGCCAGAAATTGAATAAAAAAAATTCCCATTTTACGGCAAGTTTCTAATATAAATGAAAAGTTTTGGTGACAAAATATTCTAAATTTCCACAGTATGAACTATAAACAGTTGCAAATCTGACCAATAATAATAGTATTAAAAGAAGGCTGTAATAGATATTACTTAATTTAATAAAAAAATTAAATTAAGTTTTTAAATCAATGTATATTTAAAATAATATACGATAATTTTTTTTAACCATGCTATTAATGCAAGAAATAAATTTAGAAACGTTCATAGACTCGTTGATGAAAAAGCTATTAAAAGGGAATCATGTTACGTGTTGTGGTTGAAAGTCTCGGAGGCGTGCGAGAAAAATATATACGAACGAGAATAGTTCTTGCGTGCGTGGAATATCATCAGATGTTCCTCTCTCACACCCTTCTTGCGCCATACAGCCTCTTTCCAGCTCTATCTCGTGGCCCCTTGGCACGCGACTTCGACGTTTAATATCCCTCGATGCGAGGCTCCTGCCTACCGCACACTCACACATACACCGCGAACCTTTCGCGAGCTCAACCGTCGATTTCCGTTCTATTTCGCGGAGCAGTACGAAGCAACCGCTAAATAACTCAAGTGTTATTACGGGGCCGATTATTCGAAGCATTTCTCGCTCTTCTACCACGTCCCCTTTCTATCTCTTTCTCTTCCTCCCTCGCATTCTCCCCTTCTCTAGCTCTCTCTCATTATCGTTCACTTCTTCGCCAGAGAGGAAATCTGCATCACCAGTCTCTGTCGTGATGGTACCTCGTTTCGCCGCAATATACTAGATACGTCCCATTTTCTTCCCAGCACCTACCATTATCCGCCTTTGAAGGCGTGGGCAAGCGCAGGAAGAAGAAGAAGCATCAGCCACTCCTTGTTTTCTTATTCTTTTCACCTACTTGATTCATATTTCTCGTGAGCTGTTCTCCGCCTCTTCGCCGCTGCTGAGAAGAATTAGTATGGCTTACCGCACTACCTTAAATCAATTATTCTTCGCGTTCTTTTGTATGCGGCATCTGAAGCGGACATCGCATTATGAATACTAGTGATTTTTTAGGAGAACAGATGTTTATTTATTAAAATAAAATCTGATTACACTTTTGATTGTCTCAGTATTCCAGAAATTTTTCTAAATTATTTTGAAAATCCTTTATAACAGATTTTTCTGTTATATTATGCGATGCATTATTTAAGACAGATATGTTGAATAATGAAAAAATATCACTTAAAGTACATTCTCAATTTTGATATGAGAAAGTATACTTGACTTAATAAAACTTACAGTTTAGTGTAGTCGTATTAAAAATATTTCTTGAATGAGATCATCTTAACACCATCTTATATTTGTAAACCATCTTTTTACAATAAATGAAATACTATACTATACTATATACCATTGGCAAATTTCTTGTACATATAGGGACATCGAGTGTACATTTGAGTTTCTCTTAAAGATACAATCTGGAAACTTCTGGACCATTTGCACCTTGAAAAACACGCAAAATCGATAATACTAACCTTTCAATCGTACATAAAAGACGTATAGCCAGAGTCGCCAAGCATCCGGCAATTTATGACGGACCCTCTTCATGGCACTTAATTCTGGGCTTGGTGTGTAGTTTGCACACATGGTTCAAGCACTTTACTCAAAATAAAGATTTTACTGGCAGACATAGCTACCAAGAAACGATCAAATTGATGACAAAGATAAAAAATACACAATGAAAGTTGGCCGACACGTTGCGATATAAACCTACGTGGCACCTCCGATTTATTTCAGAATTGACATTCACATCTAACTATATTTGATCACACAATACAATAGAAGATAATATCCTCGTAGTGGTATTGATAAAAATTTCTGTTATTGATATCTAAACAATAAATCATTACATTATACCAGAAACATTAATTTTGCGACTAAGACAAAGAAAGAGTTTGCATCTTCATAAGAATACAAATATAGTAAACTTAGAGAATTATTCTCTTTTGCTTAGGATTGGATAATTTTATTATTTCATTTCTGGTATGTATGACAATATCAGGAAATTTATATTTTTTTGGGTATGCTACTTAAATCACAGGCTTCAACAAAATGTAATTCATCAAAACTTATTAGGATTCTTATTCATGGAAAATTTTAAGGACTGTCAAAACTAATTAAATTCCATGACAAATATTCGCAAAAAAAAATTCGAATTTTATCTTCATTCTATTATATTAGATAGAAAATATTCGATTACTGACAGATGAAGATCATGAAAAAAGAATATTTTCAAATAGCCGTTCACAATTTGGTTGGTTGGTTTGACTTCCAAATCTATCGTGATACTCCAGTCTGCAAAACTGAATGTCTCCAAGCATCAAAATCTTATCGCTGGTCAAAAAACCGAGGAAATCCGTAGCGTCGGAATAACGAGATTTTGTTAGAAGAGGCAAAATTTAACTAAACCCCATTCTCGAGATTTCCAGCATTTCGGACGATAAAGAGCGAAGTGGCTCATTTCGTCGGCGCCGTCTCTCAGCTCTCCTCGATTTCCATCCACATAATCTCTTCCTTCCTGTCTTTCTTTCTTCCTCTCCGTGGTGCACTCTCGCTTTATCAATCTATCCCCACCCCGCTGTTTTTTTCATTTTATTGGCCAGCAGTTCAGTCCCCTCTCGTCTACCCGCTCTTTCTCTCCTCGAATTTCCTCCGATTATCTAGCCTCTCCATCGTCCAATTGAATTCCGAGAATATTCTGCCCTTCTCTCTCTCTCTCTCTTTCTTCTGCTTTCCAAACGGGTGCGGCAAATCCCCCGGGACTAATCGTCTTATACGACGTCAGGAGGTGCGCGGAAGTGAGGCTACATACCGACAGGCCGCAAGCCGAATCAAGTTCCGAGACGGCAGCGAAGGAATCGACCGATATTGAGCAGCGGCAGACTTGATCCGCACAGAGTTGCCGCAGTGCCGGCGTTAAAGACCGTATGGAGAGAAAGGGAGAGAGAGAGAGAACGAGAGGAGAGAGAGAGAAGAACGGATAAAAATGCCTTACGGTTAAATGTACATATAGCGGCTGCTCACTCGCCGTACCAGAATGGTCCTTACACACGGCTAAATTAAACTTCTGCGGGGCTACGTTCTAAGAGATCGGAAAGGAGCTGGCGCTCGCTGCGTCCTGAAGATGAAAGTTTTATTTTTATCGCTACGCTACGATTAAATGTGCTATCTGCAGGAGATACATTCTATCAGTCTTGTATTTACCCAAGTAGTATCTAAGGGGTAATAAAACTCGGCTCTCTTTATTTCATTGCTTTTTAACTTTCCTGTTGGATAATACGTTGATGGCGCCGCTTACCTATAACAGTTTTTATTTAATTCAGGTATTTTCCACCATTAGTATTTATATAAAAAGAGTGTAACTTATTTTACTGAAGAGCTACTTCAGTAAAATACGATAATTCGCAATGAAAGATATTACATGCATCAAATAATTCAATGTAATCCATTTATATAAGACACATTTTATTTTATTACTGATAAAGTATTATTCGTGGAATCTACAGTATTTGCATATTATTATACAAATGTTAACAGTAATTTAATTCGTTACACAAACATGCCGTTATAAACTTTATTGACTGGAAGCACCGGTACGCATTAAGTTCGATATATATAACAACAGCCATGCAACAATACTTTTTAATTAACATTAATTAAATTTTGATTAAATACTTGTTTCTAATTGTGAATACAGGCGTGTTAGCTGGAAATTAAAGTCAATTTTGAAGGAGTATACTACTATAATTAACGATTTCACTTAAAAAGTAAATTCTAACAAAAACTAATATTATATCAAACTAATAATTGAATGGAACGCTTTTTTGTTTTTGAAATCCCCAGACCATGAAAAGTTACTAATGAAAAATACGTGCGTATAATATAATTTTGTTAAATTGAAAACAAATTTATTTTGTATGCAAAGTGATGAGTGTTTGAAACTGGTAGTAACAACAAAAATTGAAGCTAATAGGATCTTTGGTGAATCTCTAAACCTCTCAGACTCACAACTTGTTCAATGCCGCATAGTCCAGACTAATGATTTGGGCGGTGGATCGTATTAGGATCTTTTGAGCTTTTCAGTATTTATTATACAATAAACATATTTTTCAATAAAAATAAATGAATATAAAATACGTACTCTGTACTGATAATAAAGTTAGTAATAAAATAAAAGTAATAAATAAAATATTCTGATAAATTATTCTCGTTAATTCCATTCATCTTTAACCCCCCTGTGCGTCATAAGGAAATATCTCGTCATAACAGCTTTTGATGCTCCTTTTAAATAATTAATGGGGTTAATAAACTGCGATCGTTGGATCTTGACTGCTCCAACAGCTCTGAACTGTTCCAAACAATCACTTCCATTACTTCGAAAATATATTCAATATAGCCATAAAAATATATAGCAGCTCAGGTTAACTTGAAATACATCTTATAAAATTATTACCAAACAAAATAGTGCTGCGTAGGTATACCGAAATATCGCGATAATCCATATTGGATGATAGGCCGTATTGAAATATTTCATCCTACTACTATTAAATTTTACCAAAAGATATTGTGTTTTTCTACTATCTTTATTCCATTCGCTCGGTAGTATATGTTATAAAGAATTAAGATTTGAGAAATTGGATTTAAAAAAATGGGAACTGTTTTACGTTTTTACCACATGATTATCGTCGCACTAGCATAATAATGCTTCACTGAAGACCTTTTATGAACGCCTCTATTCTGAACATGCATGGCACTTATTGTTAATAGCATCGTTTTAGGGTATAATGCCATCGCACAGTTCAGACGACTGCTTATGTCGTATAGCTGATGGAAAACGTTTAGTATAGATGACACGCGAAGTTCTCCAAACGCACATTCAGTGTGATTCGTCTCCAAAAGATGAGCAAGACATTATACGAAATGCGGGTAGAGATCGAGTTCGTTTACGTTCGCTTTCTCTGAAAAGTCTTAATGTTCATAACACACTAACTGTCATAATCGAGTACTAATAAATCAGAAAAATAAACCAGCTGTGACTAACTTAAAATCTGTTTTGGAAACAGTATAAATTACACTTCAACATTTAGTATTTTTTTAAATAGAATTAAATTTCGTATATAGGAAGAGTATTGTTAAAATTCAAACCTTCTATATGGAAATTCGTTACTGCATACAAACATCGACTTGTTATGGCAGTCGTTTACTGTTACGCAACGATAATAGTTTCTGCTCTAATGTTACGTTTATACTAACTTGTAAAATAGAAATGCAAAATTGATGTTTTTTAATGTAGGTTGTTACAAATAAAAAGTTGAAATTGCAAAATATAAATAGAAAATTTAACTTAATAAACAAAATATTATTTATTCGTATTTTACAAATCCTTAATACAAAATTATTCAACAAGTAGTAAAATATTGTCATTTTGAATTGAATATTTTAAAATTTTTTAAAATACTTTTAAATTAATAACGTCTATATATACAACTATTTGATCAGTTATAAATACAGAATTTTTTTAAACTCTAACTTATTCATAACACATTTATTAATATCGACTATGATAAAACATAATGCTTCTCTAATGTTGATAAATGAGATTAAAGTGCAAAATAACCTTTGAATTGTCTGGACTTCATTGTAATGAACACAAAAAGAGGTGAAAAATAGAGAATCAGTACAACTACATACATCGGGTGGAGGAGTAAAATCAATACACGGAACTTCACTTCAATGAGGCGTAATAACGGCGTTGACTCGAAATAAAGGGAGGAAAAAATGAGCGCGAAATTCGCCTCCGGCCACATTACTCATTCCAAGTACATACACGTATAGACACACAGTTGCACAGACTCCCATTCGTCTATATTCCTCTCAAATAAAGTTGCAGAAAAGCATAAACGCGAGTGTACATATCTCAAAATGGCCGTTGAAACGACAGGGAAAAAGGATGAAAAACGCACGAGGAGTATGAAGGGGAGTAAAGCACGTGTATATATATTTACTAGCAAGAACGGAGAAGGGGGATAGTTGCCATAAATTGCGCGTACAGATCGACAGGTAATCCCCTCTTAGCGCACCCCTCCGTATCGTTTTCTCGTTTTCTCGCCAGTGCAACTCTTCGTCTCTCTCCTTCTCCTACTTCAGCAGCCTAAACTCCCCTCGTGTTCTATCCGCCAAGGTTGGCCCAAGTGCCCTGTGCGCTCTTATCGTCCGATCACGGTTGCTCCCGCGGGTGTTTTAACCGGGAAAACCATTTGTTTTCCCGGCCGACTCGTTCTTACGTAGGCGCGTCTATACACGCATTCTGTTGAGGGTTCACGCCCACATTGAAAAGTGGGCTCAAAAGTCGCGCTTTACGCAAAGTAAGGTAGAGCATGAGAGGGAAGCGTTCCGACGTTTTCACTCGATTTAAGATTCCACGTCGTTGCTCGACGACTTTTTTTACACTAGTATGAACAAAAAGTTTTCCAACTTGTTTTCATAACGATGAATTTTTCAATATATAATTTTCATAGTATTATTCAAAGGAAGTTATGTGGTCTGTGAAGCAACGATTGTGAAAACGGCAAGAATCGAGATAAGGAAATCGAGGTCGTGAAAAGATAAAGTTAATAAAGTTTCTGTTAATTTTGGGTTAGTACAAGTTTTTGTTTGTGTTAAAACGTAATTTATGCAGGCTCGAGATGAAAGGCTGCGGAAAATCAACAAAAAAAAAATTGATTATGCATCGTGGCCGGAGGCCAAAAACCATCCGTAAAGCTAGGCGTGTAAATTTTCTTTTTCCTTTTTAAGACACCGACACTCCCCTTCTTCCATCGCGATACGCAACATGATAATTTTTACGCGCAATTCGACCCCTCTGCACACCCGTGATAGATCGCGATATTTCCCCTCTTGAATTCCTCTCGCCGCGCGCGCGCGCGCTCTCGTTGCAACTCGTGATTTATAAATGGTCCCGCGGTACCGTAGTAGTAGCACACGCCTACTGAGAGCTTCGAGGGGCTTACATATACCTATACCTATTCTAGAATTCACCAACTTCTCGGCTGTAAAGTTTCCTTCGCCGGCGCCGCGAAATTCGTTTATTAACAAAATACCAAAAGTTTAAACGGAGTTTGAAGAATAATAAGGAAAAGGTGAACGTACAATTATGGTGTAGCCGTTTTTTTTAAGTGGAAGAGGGGAGGATTCTCTTTCGAGTGATTATAAAAGATTAAAGAGCAAGACCAAACATTTATTTTTCATTGCTCAGCGCCGTGGAGGAGTCGTGAAGTGTAATATTTATGGTTGCAGTTAATTAAATGGGAAATCGTTCAAAATCTGTTACAACTTTCAGCGCGACTTATTTTTCATATAGAAATTAAAAGAACCTATCTATAGAATAGAGCTTTAAAAACACAAAAAATGCAAGTATTAATTAAAAATAGTTATATTTTATTGATATTGTGTCTATTTATATTTTGATAAAATAAACCAATCGTGTGTTTTATTATTAATTACCAAACGTTCGGTTATTTTGGATTCAAGCGGCAATTATGGGAGTATTAAATAATAAAGCTACATTTACTATGTGACCGATCAAGCAATCATTCACCCATAGCTCTACCTCAAATATTAATTGAGGGATGTTCTCTCAATATTTGAAGAGCATTTATAGTAGTGGCATGATTTTTACCCAACCCAACCCTCCACTCGGCAGTACATCTTTATTACGGAGCAACACATGTTACACAGAGCCGCGAATAAACGGCATTCCAACGTCCACAGGCGGCTATTTTATCGCGCCTGCCATTTCGCAAAATAACGATCCAATTAAGAAAGGAGAAGAGAGAAAGAGAGCGGCAACGCAATAAAGTAGAGCATAAAAAATCCAAGCTCGTGGTATAGGCTGCAGTTGCAACGACTTACGCGTCTTCCGACTCCACGTAAAATATAACAGTAGCTTTACGCTAGCCCCATTATTGTCGCTCGCAGCTAGGAGCACATTTCTCCAGGCTAATAATAAATCGCAGGAACATCGCATCTTCACTTTTGCTGTGAATTTGTGCACATTAGCGTGCACCCCTCTCTCTCTCTCTCTCTCTCTCTCTTGCTCTCTGGTTGTCGTATAACGCGTCGAAATTATACTATATATACATATAAAGACTCGAATCCCGGCAGCTCTCAGAAGGCACTTAAGTGTACAACATGCCACAGCTGCGCCTGTGTGACCGAGACGGTTATTCTCTTTCCCTTCTCTTTTTCGAGTACGGAAGGCCACGCAAATCGCGCTTTATATCCATTTGGCCCTTTGTCATTCCCTTTCATAGACGGCTACACGAGGAGCGAGTGGAGCGCTGGCTTTTTGGTCAGCCGAACACATCTACACTGCTCGCGTATTATGACTATGCGTGCGTATAGGTAGCACTGCGCTACTACAATCTGCGGTGGATTAACATTTTTCATACCACAGGCTAGAGCATTTAAAAAGCTGAGCTTTACTTTCCTCTTTGCTTTATTTTAGCTTCTCATTGGCGTTATTAAGTTTTGAAAAATAAAATTTTCACGTTGGAAACATTTGCGGGCAAAAACAAAATTAATTCATATATATTACTGTGTATTTAAAATTTCACGTGTTGCGTCGAAAAGATATTTATTATTTTAAAAGTATTTTACCAGAACCAAAAAATTAATTATTTAATAATGAGCATGTATACTTTTTTGTAAAATTTTTGCTTTTCCTCTGTTATTGTTATTATTAACGTATATATAAACTTCCGAATATTTCTCGAGAATACCTTTATTATTCAAAATAAAAAGTTTTTATGAATAGAAATATTACGAAAAATAAAGTTGTGTACCACATATAGTAAAACTATAAATCTTGTAAGTAGTAAAAATCAAATTCGATGAGACCAATGTAATTTATATACACAGCTTTCATTAAACTTAATGACGTAATCGTAAATGGTTTTTCAGAAAAGTATTTGAAGAAAAGTCACTTCCCCCATAGGACTTATAATTTCCTCTTTAACGGAAAACGTTCTACCCTTCATATATTAAAACTGTACCGCAATCCGAAAAAGCCGAGCGGCACTCGCGGAACATTATACTTTTCTAAATAAAATAGTCCGCGAAACAATATTATATAAAGCTGGAGGGAAGAAAGAGGAAAACGGCAGACATCCGGTGATACCGCAAGAGGTTAATCCCCCTTACTCGACGACGTATATACGCTCGCGCACGGCCGCAAAATCCGCTAGCTATACGCGCGTGCGCGCGCTGAAAGTCGCCTTCGCGACCTTTATATTATTATTACCCACTACTTTGCTCGTCGTCCTCTCTTTGCGCACCCGCGCGAAATGGCTGAAATGCACTTTACTTTTTACCGCGTTATACGTATGTGCACGGGCGCGGTCCAATGGTCGCGCTTGCTCTGATCCGATTCGCCCGACTTATGTAGGTCGAAATTCGACGATTCTCCGGTCTCTCTCTCTCTCTCTCTCTCTCTCTCTCTCTCTCTCGCTGTATTATCGTGCTTCCTTTGCGGCGGCGATACGCTGCGTATACGAGAGATGCGCGTCCTCTCTTTCTCTTTTTACCCCCGAGACCGCGGCAAACAGCAGTCGCGAAGAGGAAGAGAGGGGGAGGAAAGAATTTCCGCAAAAGAGGGACATTCGCTGCTCCCGATTCGCTCGCGGAAGATTCTGCGAGATTTTGCGGTTAGCTGCCACATTGCCGCGCATCACTGCGTTGTTTGCGCCGAGTTGAGAAAAGATATCTGTTTTCAACTTGCCGTTGTCTTTGGCCGTATCCGCACGCTATAAAACATATAGGACCGTATAAATAACTTGTTGGTGGAAATTTGTAGTCAAATTCTTTCATTTTTTTTAGTTTTAGAAGCTTACTTTTTCATATCAAATCATGTATCACAGTACAAGACAGTTAAATATTAATTTACAATAGACATACTTTTCTTAAAAACTTAATATTTGTATTAACTTCATGATATATTTAATGCAACAACAAATAATTAACACTAATTTTTATTTTAAACAAACAAAAAAAAACTCATATTCTGCGATATTTTCATTGTTTTAATAATGTGATCATCATTAATACAGCACGCCTAAATCTCTGTCTAAAGAATTTAGGAAGCAGTAGGCAGAGAGCACCTTGGAATAGTAATTCCGTTCGTCTATTCCTCTGCACTTGCAAGGCACTCTCTCTCGCTCTCTTCTCATCCTTATTCCGTGCATAAAGTCGTTTAAAATCTTAATGAAAACGCAGCAGTCGTCTTAAATCTCGCCAACGCGTCTAAAAGCCTGCTCAGCCATCCACGTACACCACCCTGAAATACGACCCTCTCTGTTTACATTAGACGTACGGTTAATTCCATTCGCGAGATGTACAAATGTTCGAATTTCTCTCTCTCTCTCTTTCGCTCTCTCTCTCTCACTCTATCTTATCTATCTCGAGCAAACGGTAAATATAAAAGGGGAGTAGAGTTACACAAGGATAATGTAAGCGCGAACACGAAGCGTAAAACCGCAGCGACATCCAGTCGATCGCTGAACCCGAGTCTTTTACTTTTCGAACTAGCCTGCGCTTTTGCTAGTTAATTACTGTTGACTCTGCTTTAATTAACGCTCGCGACACAATGACTTTGGCTAGCGCTCAGGATTCGTCGAATTTCCGGTCTCTAGTCTCACCCCATTAATTTTCCTACGACGCATCAGACTTTTTTGCGTCTTTGCTGGTCGCAAAGTTGCGCGGTGTATTTTAGTGCGAAAGTTCTCCGTATAAAATTTTACAATGGTATATCTCCATTACATCATAAGTACATAGATACTTTTGAATTACGCAGGATTATTTTGCGTACCCAATAATTCATTTTCAGAATTTAAAATTTATATTCTTTTTAATTAATTAAATGTTTAGGAATAACATTGTAAAGCTTCGTGTGATTCATTTTTATATTAAAATCAAGTCTATCATAAGCTCTTTCATGCAAGCACTCCATACAATCAATCCTTTTCATGTAAAATATTGCACAGCTTATGTAACAGGTTTTAGCAACCTTTCAAAAGCTTTGAAAATTTATAATTCAGAGCTGGCTTTAATTATCGATAGTTACAACGCATCAATAAACAATAACATATTTCATGAATAAAATTTCGCAAATATTGGAAAATGTGAGTTTTTGCCACAACCACGTCTTGTTACAAGGAAAACACATTGTTTCTATACATATTCATGAAAATCACAGAGGATGTTTTTTATTTATTAAAAAATCGTTGAAAGTGGGAGAGTGTTTGGTTGGCTAACTCTATCGAGCCAATTTCCGTACCCAAAAAAAATCCGTGCTCTTGGATGATGAGTCATTGTGAGATGGAAAATTGCGCAATTTTGTTAACATAATCAACGGGGACTTACGACGAATTTCGATGCTAACCATAGCCATTATATTTTCAGCCTTTAGTATCTATCTACCCAACTTACTTCCCGATCGTACATTCACAATGCATGTCTGAAATCCTCAATATAAAAAGCAAGTACACGTCTCTTTGTCTCACAACACACTCCTGTTTTTTTCATCTTCTCCCTTATCGAATCGTTTTTATCGCCATCGCCATCGTCATTGGTCTATGCGCGAACACAATCGTCCAGCATCGGAGGATTTTCAATATTGCGCCCCACAGGATGAAAAACGGCGCTCTTAAGACAGAGCTGCTAAGGCACGCCCGTAAAATTTCGTGTGCGAGCTTTCAACGTGCCACCCTCCGCGTGCATTATCTATCGTATGTATATATACGTGGCTTCTGGCAGCAACGGCAGCTTTATCGTTTGCATAGAGTGAATGAGATTCCATCGCGGGAAATGAAGTATAGAAACGACTGATACCGCGCACGTGCGTCGCGCCTTTTATGCGTTCGCAGAGTGTACGGCGAAAGAATTTCCTCGTAAAAATCAACCTAGGAATATGTAAAGTAGTCCTGCCCACTGCAATGTATATGATAAAAATTATACTAATGGACAATGAATGTTAACGCGGTGGCTGCTTTATGATAAGCCAAAGTAATTTCGTCATGAAGGGCAGAATAATTTTTTACTTAAATATTTTTATCTTGTCTTGTTGCAAAAGTGCTTGTGTTTTATAGTTGCTTTCTACATGAAGTTTTGAAATATCAAATATATCACCATTATTTATTACGCAAATAAAATAGAGGTGGAGAGGTAGCAGAGCAATACTACTTTTGTTTCTTGAGGTCTAAAGAAAGTATGGAAAAAGGTATATAGGTCCAATAGGTCTTACAGGTCCAATAGGGTACAAGAAGTGAACAGGAAAGTATTGTTACATAGATTCTTCCTCGAAATAGTATAGCATAACGAATTAATTTTTTACTCACAGAAAATTCAGGAGTCGCTAACTAAATAAAAGAAAAATAATAATGCACAAAAAGTATAACAATTTGAATTGAATACTTAATTCTATAAATTCTTTAATGGTTAATGGCATATTTTATGGCTAAGCACAATATTCTGCTTTAATTTAACAATTATATATTTATTTGAACCTTTCAGTATTTGTGTTATTGTTATAGCATGTTATTGTTACATATTAGTTTGAGAATAAATCTGAGTGCGCAGGGCGTGGGAAGGGAGCCACCCTCTCTCCCAGTCTATGAATCGATTGCTTGTTTACGTTTTGCTGTACTATTCAGAAATGCTATTGTCAAATGCGTTTGAACTTTGAACAAGTATTTTTGTATATATTTACTATATAGACAATGGATTATCGAATTATTTTAGTCTTCGTTAATCATTTTAATCTTAAAGCCTTTTATGATTTAACAAGATATTTCTATACAACCCTGGTAGAAATTTGACTATTAAAAATGGGGCACAATCTCAGTAAATAGCCAAGATAAATGACTAATTATTGGCTCCCGGTGAAACGCTTTTTCTGATATTATTCGCCCATTTAGTAACATAACCTAAGTTTCGAATTTTCGTTCCAAGTTTTCTTACAAACTTGGCGTTGAAGTAGGTGAAATTTAACA